>JABUQX010016776.1:0-2500 GCA_015478945.1 Trachelipus rathkii | reverse complement strand
TAAAATTGTTTTACAAGCGTGCATAGCAACACAATTATTAAAATTCCACAGATAGTTTATCACAAGGAAATATTGTTAATGGATCTAAGAAATTGCACAAGTTAGAAATGGATATTGTCCTTTCAATTCTCAGATACTTAATACTGAAACAAAATTAAAGATTAAATTTAAAAGGTTAAATTAACAACAAGAGAGTTGCACTTCAATTCACTTCAGATTGTTCAAAGCTCTGATTTCATTTTCATTTCTCGAAGATCTTTCAGTATAATTTTTAAGCCAGTATTTTCTATTGGCTATTTTTGATCAGTGACGTCACACTGACTTAGTTATATAAATGATAGTTTATAGAGCCCCCTTACTAGGGTTAATTATATTATTGCTAGCACTTTAAAGTTTTGATTTAATCCAATCACGTACTTTTGATAATTTGTTGCTTCAGGAATTCCTATCCATCGGAAGACGAAATCACACCAGGTTAAAATCTTTGAGTTAGGGGAATAGGATGAGGAGGAGTATCATAAGTCTCTGAATGTTGGTCCGTAAAGTCTAAAGTACGTAACCGTCTAGGTCGTATGTGAATAACGGAAGGTTCATGTCTAGGATTTAAGTCTAATGAAGGAAGTAACGTAAGGGTCGTGAAATTGGTCGATGATATGATAGTTGTTTCAACAGCAACATACTATCCAACGAATATGAACATAATCACCAAGGACTTGGAACATAAAATTTATAAAAGAAACATGTAATAAGATTCAAGGATGCATGGAATTATTAGTTACAAAAGTAAACAAAATTTTCTTACAAAACATCAAAACAAGACATAATGAACATAGAATAAACTTCAGCACATTTATGAGTTATCATAGACATATACAATAGTTAACATAATGTAAAACAAGAAAAAAATTTACATGAAACAAAGCAAAAGGAGGAATGATACATGACATCAATTAAGTAATTAGTCAGGTAAAGTAATAAAGGTCGCCAAGTATGTTCTTCTTTAGATTTCAGGGATGTTTGTGAAGCTTGTTTTATTCAGTAAGGTTGAAAAGAGAATATCTCAGTCCAAGGGAAGGATTGATTACAGGAATAGGTTACGTAAACAATAATTAAAGAATAAGTAAAGCAAAGCAAAGCATAAAGTAATTTACATCAACTTAAGAAGGAACATAACTAATTATTATACAATTACTTAAAATTAAAAGCACACATATATGTAGGACAATTTTAATACAATGCTACACATATTAACGGGTTACTTATAACTAGCTTGTTTTCATATTTTTCGGCTTTTCTTTTCTTTTCCATTTTTATTTTATTTTCTTCATTTTGTAAAAAGTTAGGTATAGACCTAAACATATAAAAGTATAAGAATACAAAACATATAAGAGTATACTGTACAGAACATATAAGAGTATAGGATATAACACTTAAAGAATAGGTATTTAAATGTAACTTAGGTATTAAGAGTATAGGATATAACACTGTGTGGGATATATACTTAAGTGTAACTTACATACTAGAAGAACGAAATCCCGCGCGCATAACACACGAAAGTTCGACTTACTTACTTACTATATTCAAATCGCGCGTAGAACACACGATGTAGATTGATCTCTTAAAACTAACTATATACACAATATACAATTTCATACTTACTTCAAGGAATCACCGTTGAATAAATATGAGATGAACACGAATTTTATATGTGTGTTCTATGGGTAATAATTATATTGTTGATTTTGTATTTGATTGATATGGTTTATGTTTTTTGGTTTAGGTATAGCTCCAGTGCTGGCAAAATCCGTACCACTGGGTGTAGGATTGACAGTAGTGGAGGTAGTAGAAGTTTGAGGTAAATATTGAAGAAAGGAGTTTGTACATCCGTTATAGGAGTAGAATGGAAAGGGTGTAAAATGTTACGCACAGGATACATCCTTTGTGAATAAGTAGGAGTAGAATAATCAAGAACACTGGTGAATTTGGGTGAAAGCTTCGGAGGTAATTTAGGTGGAAGCTTAGGTGTCAATTCAGGAGGAATATCTCTTGACTTTAAAGGTAATGAAGGAGGAATATCTCTGGACTTAAGAGGTAAGGCAGGAGGAATGTTTCTCGACTTCTGGGGTAATTCAGGAGGTGCTACTCTGGACACGTCTAAGGGAAACTGTCTAAATATGTCTGAAACAGATCTAGAACGAACATTAGGATTGGGAGTCCAGGAAATAGTACGCGGATCAACTGAATGGAAAGAAGGCGATTCAGGATTAACTGGAGGAGGAGGAGACACTCGTCTCGCATGACTGCGAAGTCTCATAGGAGAATTGGCACGAGGACCTCTAAATTGTGGATGAGGACGGTAGGAAGGATCTATTCGTCTATCATCCTTAATAAAGGTTTCTTCAGGAGAAGAAGGAGAAGATTGGATGTTAGGATATTCATCATAATATCTAATAGGACTTCTAACACCTTGTTGTTGGTCTGGGGAAGAAGGAGGACCACT
>JABUQX010016775.1:45000-54149 GCA_015478945.1 Trachelipus rathkii | reverse complement strand
ATATTATATTATAATTATATATATACTATATTATATATTTATTATTATATAATATATATATTTATATATAACTATTTTTATATATATATATTATTATTTTATATTATATTATATTATATATATATATATATATATATTATTTATTATATATATTTAATTTATATATATATATTATATATTATATAAATATATATATATATAATATATATATATATATATACTATATATATATATAATATCATATAATATATATATATATATTATATTATAATATATTTATATATATTATTTATATATATTAAATATAATATATAATTATTATAATATATATATATAATATCATATATATATATAATATATATATATATATATATAAATATATATATTTATATTATAATATAATATTTATTATATTTCATACCTATACCTATCGGTCATTTCCTCATATCTATTGAAGAATCTTATAGCAAACTTGTTTAATAGAATCTGTAAGTGGAATCGATTCTCGAACTTTCACAACGCTAATGTAGCTATATTGTTTGAGTCATAGCAGCGAATTGGATAATAATAATAATAATAATAATAATATTAAAATAATAAAAATAA
This sequence comes from Trachelipus rathkii, assembly GCA_015478945.1. Taxonomy (NCBI): domain Eukaryota; kingdom Metazoa; phylum Arthropoda; class Malacostraca; order Isopoda; family Trachelipodidae; genus Trachelipus; species Trachelipus rathkii. Next base: position 53,543 of record JABUQX010016775.1, on the reverse strand, counting down.
TAATGAATAATAATAATAATCAATAATATAATAATAATAATAATAGAAATGAATAATAAATATAATACATTTAATAATAAATAATAATGATAATATACTAATAAGAATAATAATTAATTAATAATAATAATGCAATAATAATAAGTAATTATTATAATAATAAATAATATAATATAATAATAATTAGAAATAATAATAATAATCAATAATAATAATAATCAATAATAAATAAGAATAATGCGATAGATGCATGAATCATAAATCATGAATCATAGATAAATAATGCAATGAATAATGAATAATAATATAATAATAATTACATAATAATAATATAATATATGATAATAAATATAATATATGATAATAATAATAATAATAATAATAATAATAATAATAATAATAATAATAATAATAATAATAATAATAATAATAATAATAATAATAATAATAATAATAGGTATTAATTATTATTATATTCAATATTATTACTTACTACTATTATTATTATTGATATATTATTTATTATATATTATTATTATTATTATTATATTATTATTTTATTTATTGTTATATATTATTATTATTATATATTATTATTCATTATTATTTTATTATTATTACTATTATTATTATTAATTATTATTTTATTATTATTATTATTATTTTTTATTTATTATTATTATTATTATTTTATTATTATATTATATATTATTAATATTCTTATATATAATTATTTATATTTTATTATTATCTTATTGTTATTATTATTTATATTTATTATTATTATTATTATTATTTATTATAATAATTAAACATTATCACTCATCACCATTAGCATTATTGTAAAAAAAAAAAATAGCAGGAACATTTCCCCTCTTAATTATAGAGTAACGGACCGAAAATTTTACAAAATAATTACACCTTTGCAAGAATAAATTCGAAATAATGAGTGGTAAGGAAAAATAAAATTATAAAGAGAAAAATATATGTTTCTAAAATGATAATAATAATAATAATATAATATTAATCATAATACCAATAATAATATATAAAATAATAATAATAATAACATAATAATAATAATAATAAAATAATAAATAATAATAATAATAATAATAATAATAATAATAATAATAACAATAATAATAATAATAATCAATAATAATACAAAATAATAATAATAATAATAATAATAATAATAATAATCAATAATATAATATAATAATCAATTAATAATAAATAATAATAATAATAATAATATAATAATAATATAATTAATAATAATCATAATAATAATCAATCAATAAGTAATAATAATAATAAATAATAATAATAATAATATAATAATAATATAATAACAATAATAATAATAAATAATATAATAATTAATAATATTAACTTTAATACTTGTTTGTAAATAATTATAACTATAATAATTAATAATAATTATAATAATAATAATAATAATAGTTAAGGAAAATAAAAAATAAAATTAATATCAGCGACATTTTTCCTGTAAAATTAAACGAAAATTTTGAAAGGTATGATTGATCTTCCTGTTAATAATAATAATAATAATAATAATAATCAATATCAATAATAATACATAATAATATAATAATAATAATTAAAATAATATATAATTAATATATAAAATAATATAATATAAATATAATAATAATAATAATAAATAATTAATAATACTATAATATAATAATAAATAAATAAATAACAATATTTAAAAATAAATAAATAACTTAATAATAATAAGAAATATATATATATATACATTTTATATATATATTATAATTTATATATTATATATATATTATTATATATATATATATATATATATATAATTAATATCATCGATTATATATATATATATTATAATATATATATATATATATTATATATATACTAATATATAATGATATATTTATATTATATATTTTTTTTTTATATAATATATATATATATATAGTATATCTATATATATATATATAAATATATATATAATTATAATATATTATATTATTTATTTATATATGATGATTATTATATATATTATATAATAATTATTTATTATATATAATATTATATATATATTATATATAATATATATTATTATATATTATATATTATATTATTATATTATTTATCTATAAGCATCACACTTAATTCCCGTTTAGCGAGCCCCGGTTTTTAGCTAAGCTCGCGTACCGATGCAGTAAATTACATATTTCCTTCATCTCGCTCGCCTCAACAATCTCCTCCATTCCATTCTAATCCTCGTGCCAACACCCTTTTACTTCCGTTCCAACCCTCATCCTCTTCTCTTCAGGCTTTCCTTTAATTCATCAATCCACCTTCTTCTTGGCTTGCTTTCCCCCTTCTCTCATTCCTATCCCCTCCGCCACCCAAACTCTCCTAACCACCTCCTCTGCTCTCGCTATTCTCTCCAGATGTCAAACCAATTGCTTAACATTCCCTTACTCGCGCTCGTTATTCACCAACCAATTTCCTTTCCAATCACATCTCTCTCTTAATACCCTTTCCTTAATCCTCTCTCTTTTTTACTTACCCCACATAACCGCTTCAACCCCTTTCATCTCAAACCACTTTTCCAATGCTTCTTGGACCTAGCATTCAACCCCCATTGTTTCACACCCATATAGTACCGCGGGAACACATATTTTTTCAAACATTATACTTATCTTAAGTTTATGTGATAAATCCCCCCTTTCATAACTTCCTCAAACCCCACTCGACATGCTACTCATTCCTTCTCGTTAACTCGTTGTGATCTACTCTTCTCCGTTCATCCCTCCTTCCTTACCCCAAATCCATCCCTAATATCTGACACACCTTTGACTTCTTCATGAATACTACACACTCCTACCTCTAATCATCTAACCCCATCCCCTCAATTCTGATTCCTCTGCCTCAAAACACATCAACACCACTTATACTTTACCTGGATTTATGCCTAAGACCCTGTCTGTGTTCCCACACACTCAATCTCCAAACTCCTTTTACCTTCACCAAATACTACAGGGCCCTTCTGAATCCTTCCGCCACACCAAGAGTTTAGCTATCATCCGGCAAATCACGTAAAATGGTCACTTCCCATCTATCACCCTATTCTATTCAATTCCCCCTCTCCTGCCTCCTCATCTTCCTCTGCAGCACACGGCTTCCAGAATAAGTTTGAAAAGCGCACTGTGACATTAACAACATTCCCTGTGTCTCACCCCGTCTCTCCACTCCAAAACATCTCAGTCGCTCCCCTTCCTAAAACCTCTCACCACACATTCTTGCTATTCCCTATAAAAGGCCTAATAAACCGTTTACCTAATTTAACCCCTACTCCATGTTCCCATCCTAGCACGCCTCCATAATTTTCCGCGCCCTCTTCACTCTAATCCAATATGACTTTCTCCAGAATTAAAAAAACACCCCATACACACTTTCCCTTTCCGTTTCTATACCTTTCTTCCTCACAAAGCAGTCCTTCATTTGTGAATACCTGATCCACACACCCTTCCTATTGCCTGAATCGCTCCTGTCTGTCCCCCATTCTCTCTATCCGTTTTAATCTCTCAAACCTGTTCTTCTTTAGGATTCCCAATTACTTTATCCTACTACACTCAAAAAAGACCAAACCTCTATAATCTACCACACTCGCATCCTAATCCCCTTTTCTGCCTTTATCAGTACAGGGGAAACCCAAAACAAACATCTCCCAGTCCGTTGGAAACCCTCTTCCTTCCTGTATCCAAATAATATTTATATAACCTGTTACAGCATTTCTCCACCCCATCTGCCTCCATCTCCTGTAACATCTTCCATACTCACACCATTTACGTAAGACCTGTGGACTTCCCTTTTTTTTCCTTATGTAAATTAGGGTTAACGCCCCGCTAATAATTTTCTTCCGTTTGGAATTTCCTATCTCCTTCCTCGTCCCTTCTTCACCCCCCATCCTACCTCTTGAAAAATCGCTTCCTCATCGCTCTCCCACCATGTCATTCAATTAAATCTCTAAAATATTCCCCCCATTTTTTCCTCACCCTATCCTCCCCTCCCCTATCCAGTTCCCATCCCTCCTTAAACCCTCTCTCCTAACCCCTCCTTCTTCTTTTTTTTTTTATATATTACTTTCTTCCAGAATATCTTGCTCCCTGTTTCAAATTTTTCTGTCACTTTTCTACACACCACACCATTCATTATTTGCATTTCTCTTCGCCCTCTCCACGCCCTTCTTTGGCTTCACTCTACCCCCTCGATATTCCTCCCACGTTTATCCTTCTCCTATTCCCCAAAACCATTCTCCCATAACCCTCTTTTTTTCTTTTTCACCAACTCTTTCACTCCTCACTCCACCATTCTTCACTTTCCTTCTTTCTACTTGTCCCACCTTTTTTTATCTCCGCACATATACCCTTCTGGCCTCTTCACAAATTGTATCTTTATTTAAATCTCTTCCACTCCTCCTCCACATCCCTAATTTCCATGAATACCCTTTTCTCAACCGTCCCTCCACCTATCCCTCCATACCTACCATATAACGTCGTTACTTACACAATGTCTCATCCTAACTATTTTCACCTTTACGACCTTTCTAGTTTTCCTTCTTTTTTTTTCTTTCTCTAACCGTTACCTCTCCCCCCCATACCCTTAACCTAGCAACCACCAAATTGTGATCAGATAACCACACTAACCTGCCCTTGGAACTATTTAATCTTAGTAATCTTGCCTCTATCTTATCTATTTTATACACACATAATCCTAGTAAACGCCCTCCTGCCCCGTTACTCACTCTTCCATGTATACTTATGGATTTTCACTTTTCTCTGAAACCAAGTCATATTACCCAAACTATCAATCTTCTATCAAACACAAACTCCTAAAACAGCTTTTCTCCATTAACATTCCTATGTCCCGTACCCCCAAATTGGACGCCTATAATTTCTAACCCATTGCCTCTCTTCACCACTCCCTTGTCAAATCTCTAATAAAACAGAATTTTAATAATTACCACCGAGAAACTTTTCCCAACATACATTCAACTCACTCCAAAGATCTTTCTCTCTCCTCCTCCTACGCCCATTTAGCTGGTGCATACGCGGCATATAAAAAAACCACATTTCCCCCCAAATTTTCACTTTTAAAACCGCACATTATTCTTGAACTCCAGCCTTATTTGCACACTTTTTACCTCTATCCCAACCTTCTTTCTTCAACTATTCTTACCCTTCCCTCGCCCTATAAATATATATATTAATATATATATATATAATATGATATATATACTATATATAATATATCATAATATATATATATATTATATATAGTATATATTATATATATATAGTCGGGTTATATTTGTTTGTATTTAAATAATATTCTCTGTTGCCATGGCAATGGAAATTGATGAAATTTATTTATTAATCAAAAAGTATAGAGTTTATATCTGTCATACTAAAAGAAAAAAATAGGTAAATTTTTAAAAATACTCACGTACGCACATTTCGCAGCTTTTTTTCATAGGTGTCGGATAGAATTTTAATCCTTGTTTACTTCTTTGCCTTAAATTGATTAAAAAATTGGCTTTCAGTTGATATACTAAATTTTTACTATCCTTAAAAAAATAATGCTAAATACATTGGGAAATTCGTATTGTTGTTAGAAGATGGAGATGTTATTGGTTTATCTTGAATCGTTAATATATATTTTTTTAAATATTGAATGATTTAAACTGTTATTTCTAAAAAAGTGTTATAATAATAAAATATTTATTTTTAGACTTCTTTAAAAATCATGAGACGTGGGTATTGATGGTTACATTATTTTATAGACGTGATTTTGACTAAGACGAACAAATTACTGATATAACAACAAGCAGTGTAATACACAGATTCTGTTCTTATTTGCATATGAATATTAATTAAATAGATTTCGTTAAATACTTTTTAAATTTATATTAGTCTCAGTACCGCTTATATATATAGAATAATTTGAACAATAATTTTCTTTTTAAAAGTATCCCCATTGATCAAAAGCAGAGCCCTAATCTTTGCACTTCTTATCCGAAGGTATTATTCCAGTTGATGAATTATATCTGAAACATAAGATTATAGTTCTATTTGTAAAGTTATGAAATATAAAACCATTTACTTAAAGATAATATAGAAATTCTGCAAATTTGATCTTTATAAAAGACTGGTTTACATACAGTTTTATTGTCTTTTAATAACAGTTTTACAATTCAAGGCCTCAGCAGGTCAATTAATTGAATGTTTTCTTTTAATAGATTAATGTTTTTTAAATAAAAATATATCATTTTTCTTTTTAATTAAATCGTAAGAATAATAAGCCATAAAATACAAATAAATTTTATGAAACAATTGTGGAAAATTTACTTTTAAATCAATAAAAAAAAATGTGCCATCCAATGGTACGCAAAAATTAACGGACAAAAAAAACCAAAAACAAAACAAAAAAAACCCGCAAATTTCGTCAAAGCACCACAATTCATTTAATCAAAGACCAATGGTTAAATATTATATCAAAGGAAATCGCATATATATTTCATTTGCTATGAAACTATTTCTAAAAAACTGCATATAAATTATTGATGATAATTTTGAAATTAAATTTTAATCTTTAACGAGACCTATAAATTTGAATTAATAAATAGCTGCAAATGAAGGAACTACTTCTTATTGCGTACAAAACATTGATCCGCTGACCTATGATTTTGTTTTCATCAAGCTACTTTATATGAAATACTTTACATTGAAACGCGATGCAATGAATTTGCTTACATCAAAGTCTGTGTATTATTAATTTCTAATTAATATATTTAAAATAGTTCCACATAAAACATTTTAATTTCTTTTCTTCTTAATATGCTACAGTATTTTCTTTTCATTAATAATGAGAATAAGTATAAATTAAAAATTGTATATTACATCATATTATAATGGTTTTTTTTTAACATTTTATAAAAAAGTAAATTTTATTAATGACTATTGATATTACAGTAACAAATGCCATAACATTAGTAAGATCTAAACTCTTGACCAATTATTGCTACGAAGGTTTAGAATATCAATTGCACAATATATATATATATATATATAATATATTATATAATATATATATATATATATATATATATATACTATATATACTATACTATAAGAATATATATATATATAATATATATATATATATACGTACTATATATAATATTATGATAATATCCAATTATATATAACTATATATACTAATATATATATTATATCAATTGCACAATATATATAGCTATATAATATGATATATAAATTATATATATATATATATAATATATAATATACTATATACCTATATCTAGTATATATATATATATATATATATAAATTTTCAATTTCTTATGAAAGTTAAATAATATAAAAGTAATGAGGTTTACTTTGTCATCATATACTAAAATGACAAAGGAAGACTCTTTGACTATAGTTTTCATGAGGTTTTGAACATTTTTAAAAGTTAATAATGTTGGCAATGATATAAATTATTATATCATGACGATATAAAAATTATATCAAATGATATAAAAGCTTATATCATAGACTTAGCTAGATATTTTAATCATAATGATTCAAAATTTAAATTATTCAAAGAAACCGGTTTGGTGGAAAATTTAATGTCAACAATTTTTTTTTCCTGTGTAGAAATATCAGTAAGAATTTCAAATTTAGATTAGAACCTCTTATAAAAAAAAATATAAAATGTACATAAATTACAGTTCTAAGTAATAATTCTAAAGATTAAAAATAATAATTTAAAATATTTTCCTAATAAGATAAAAAAAAAAATCTTTAATAGGGCTACGAAAACATACAATATCTGAACGTTCTTTTTTTTTTTCTTTTTTTTTTTTTAATAAAAGGTTCACACCTCACGGCCATTGTTCTATTCTAGGAGGGGGAACTGCTGTAGGTAATTACTTGCTAGAATCCGGAAGAGGGATCAAACCCCAGCCCCTTCCCAGCGACTCTCTCACTCTACCGATTGCGCCACGGTACCAGCAAAGTTATTTTTTATATTTATTTACTTATTTATTTATTTAGATATTAATTTGTTTAATTTCCTGTTTATAATTATTTTTATTTTTAGTTATATTTTTAGTTATTTATAACCTTTATATTTTTAAATTTACATTTATTTATATATTTATATATTATTGAAATTTATATAATTATATAATTTACCATGTCATATATAAAATCCATTTCCCCTTTTTCAAAATAAATATAAACGAATATTCTAATTAAAATATTTGCACTCTGTCTGTTTGTGTGTGTGTGTCAATCTCTCTCTATCTCTCTCTCTCTTTTCTCACTTTAACTCTCTTTCTCTCTCTATCTCCTTTTCTCTCCTTAACTCTCTCCTTAACTCTCTCTCTCTCTCTCTCTCTCTTTCTCTCTCTCTCTCTCTCTCTTCTCTCTCTCTCTCTCTCTCTCTCTCTCTCTCTC
>JABUQX010016775.1:0-37500 GCA_015478945.1 Trachelipus rathkii | reverse complement strand
TACTATATATACTACCGTAGTTTATTTTACAATATATAATTATATTAATATAAATATAAATAGATATGATATATACTACTATATATATATATATATATATATATATTATATATATATAATAATATATATATTAGTATAATAATATATATATTTAGTTTAATGTTTATTTAAAGTTATATATACTATATATATATATATAAACATTATGTCCCATCTGGGACAGTAATGTTTATTGGTACAATTGTAATGCCCAATCATTGCATTTCATTTCATCCATATATATAATATATCATACTAAATTATATATATATATATATATATAATATACTATATATATATATACGTAAATTATATACTATAATATATATATATATATTATATATAGATATATATATATATATATATAGTTATATATATATATATATATATAATATATATAATATATATATATACTATATCATATATATCTATATATATTGATATATATATATCATATATAATATATTAATATATATATATATATATATATATATATATATATATATATATATATATATATTCTGTTTCGTTTTATTTTTCCTTTTTTCTTTTTCCTTGTTCTTTTTGTCTTTATTTCTTTTCTCGTTTTTTATTTCTTGCTTTTTCTTTCTTTTTCTTTTTCTTTTGTTGATATTCTTCTTCTTTTCTTTCTCTCTTCTTCGTTCTTCTTCTTCTTCTTTCTTGCACACCTCTTCTTCTTTCTACTTCGTCTCTTCTCTTCTTCTTCTTCTATCTCTTCTTCTTTCGTTCTCATCTTCTTCTTTTCTTCTCCTTCTTCTTCTTCTTCTTCTTTCTGCTTTCTTCTTCTTCTTCTTTTATCCTCATTACTTCTCTTCCTTCTTCTTCTTTTAAAATATATTGTTCTCAGTATAATATTATTAATGCCATTACAACCTGATTTTTATTAATTCATTAATATTAATTATTACTTATTATTATATTATTATTATACCTTATTATTATTATATTAATCATATATTATATATTATTATTAATTATTATTATTATTATTATTATTATTAATCATTATTATTATTTATATATATTTATTATTATTATTGATTATTATTATTATTCATTATTATTATTATTATTATTATTATTATTATTATTATTATTATTATTATTATTATTATTATTATTATTATTATTATTATTATTATTATTATTATTATTATTATATTATTATTATTATTATTATTATTATTATATATTATTATTAATATTATTATCTATTATTATCTATTATTCATTATTATTATGATTATTATTATTATTATTATTATTCATGGAAAGAGTGTAGGCTTTAATTAATTTTCCAAAGGAGTGAGAAAAATAAATCTCATTTTATTAAACACAATTAATTTGCATTATAATTAATTAAATAAATAATTTTGATTAATATTTAATTCATTAATTAAATTTTTAACATTGAATTTATTTTACATATAAAAACTTATTTAAATAGATAATTATCGCACGGTTCAAATAGAATGCGGAAAGCCGTTAATATAATTTGTTCCTGATACTGCAAATATCTGGTTGTCACTCCGGCTCCAGCTCTGGCTCCGGCTCCGGCTCCGGCTTTGGCTCCGGCTCCGGCTACGGCTCCGGCTCCGGCTCCGGCTCCGGCTTCGGCTCAAGCTCCGGCTCCGGCTACGGCCAATAAAAAAAATTCAACTCCGGCAGCGACTATGGATCCGGTTCCGCGATAATGGGTGTAAATTAGAAAAATATAATCAATCCAAAAACCATTATAATTATAGTCCTAAATGATGAAAAAAAGAGTGTATTAATTAAAATATAGAATAATAATTAATAATAAAAATAATAAATAATAATAATAATAATAATAATAATAATAATAATAATTAATAATTAATAATAATAATAATAATAAAAATAAATAAGTAATAAAGATACATAATAATAATAATAATAAGTAATAATAATTAATAATAATAAATCAATAATAATAATAATTTTGCTTTAAATTTCTTTCATTTTATCGGTTTTAAATCTTCTATTTTCTCTCTCTCTCTCTCTCTCTCTCTCTCTCTCTCTCTCTCTCTCGGCTCTCTCTCTCTCTCTCTCTCTCTCTTCTCCTCGTCTCTCTCTTCTCTTCTCTCTCTCTCTCTCTCTCTCTCTCTCTCTCTTCTTCTCCTAAATAGTATTATGTATATATATATATATATATATATATACATATATATATATATATATATATATAAACTATATATATATATATATATATAATATATATAATATTATATATATATATATAATAATATAGTATATATATACTATATATATACTATATATAGTATATATATATATATAGTATATATATATTATATATATATATATATAGTATATATATATTAAAATATATATATTTATTATATAATATAGATATTATATATATATATATATATATATATATATATATATATATATATATATATATATATATATAATAAATATTACAGTGGTAAACATCAACTCCTCCCAGATGGAAGACTCTTTAATATTTGATGTAAGTCCATCAGATTCGTTTTGCGTCGTATACGTGCTTTTAGCAAGACATCCCAAAAATTACTTTAGCAGAGGCGCAATCCAATAAGGCGGAAAATTATTGTCAGTGGTTAAAGATTAACTTTATATATATATATATATATATATATATATATATATATATATATATATTAGTATAATATAATAGTATATATTTATAACTGATAGTATACTATAGTATTAATATATATGTAAACTATAATACTATTACAATTGAGGCTATAAAGTGATATAGTAGCTAAACTGGCGAATAGTATATATCACGTCACTTATATAATATATATATATACTAGCTATATATATACCTACTAATAATACAATATATAGCATACAATATAATATATATTTATAATACCTATATATTCTATATAGCAGTAATATAGTACTATATCTATATATGCTATATAATATACCCTCCATGTATTATATACGTGATATTATAATGAGTTATATATGCATTCACCTAAACCCCCGATTCAAAAGTACTTATAACTATCCTATTACTATATATATATTATAAAATATTATTATTTATATAATATATATAATTAATATATGATATATATATACTATATACCTATATAGATTTATAATTATATATACTATTTATATATATGTATATAAAATATAATATATTATATCTATGGAGTATATATATATAATATGTTCATTCACTTATAACCTAAATATATATATATATATAAATATATATATAGAATATAGTTCATGAGATATACGTATAGCAGCCTATATATATATATACAATATATTAAATAAATATTATTGTTATATATTATATATATATATCATAATGATCCATTTAGTATAAATTATATACTATAATATAAGTTACTATCTATGTATTGATATAATTAGATATGTCATATATCATAGGGCTATTCCTTATATATATATACTAATATATAATATACATATATATATATATAGTGATATATGCCATCGAGCATCTAGTGCTGGGAACCCTTCTTCAAGAACTCAAATATAACGATGTATACACTATGTATATAATTCAGTGAGTACTTGCCTGTACTTTATAGTATGGTATCCCTACATATACTACTGGGCGTATACTCATCTATATAAGCTACTACTTCACCTTCATTTCCCGTAACTACATGTTATACACAATCTACATCTCCTTATTTATATACCGATGCCACATATTAGTACCGTGATTCACTGAGTATAGTATCTATTAGTTTATAAAATACACTTATTCGAGCCCAAGTCCGTCTCAACGAATCATGGACCTATAGCATATATGATCTGCTACTAAACTTAATATCATATGATTCATCATACTATATACTATCATATGAATCACATCATCATATAGCTATATATTTAACTATATCCTCTGCCGGCGCTGTACTTTAGTAGTGATTAGTGACCATATCATTAAGCTATATATATAGTATTATGCTTATAGCTCATTATGTTACTATTACTACACTCCTAAGGCAACACTACCGAATACTAGTTAACACTAGTGATAATAAATTACTATTCTGGTCACACTATATACGTAACTGGACGTCAAAAGATTGACGTAATTTATTCTATTATACCCATATATATATATAATATATATATATATATAGTACCCAGTCCTATCTGTGCTCCTATATCCGCCCCGTGATACCTATACTAAATTAAGATATTCTACTGTACCTTTCAGTCTATAGTGGTTATACCTATAATAAATCCACAGCCGGGACAGTATAAAATACAGCTTAGGTTAGGGCTTAGGGTAGTAGTTTTCCTAGCGCGCAACTTCGAACCAAATAAAGTTTTGCACCAAAGATTACACGTACAACTTATTATCAATTCTATTAAAGTTGGAAGAAAAAAGAAAAAAAAAAATCATATAAATTCAAAGCGAAATACAACTATTATAGACGAGAGTACTTAGCAGATTAAATAACTCTAAAGCTTCATTTGAAAAATTGATCCGCTTCCCGCTGTCTTCTCGCCAATTTTCTAACATATAGTCGACATTTTATGCTGCCCACTGGGAATCACAGTGCACAATGAATTCTGGTCAATAGGGCATTTACTCAACGATTATTATATATTATTATGCCAGCGCCACTACTATCTCCTTACCGCTGTTCGAGCGATATCGATAAAAAATACGAGAATCCACCCGAGAACACGGAAACTTTTCGCTCAGGCGAAAAAGTACGAAGAAATTTGAGAAAACAGAATTTTGAATTATCCTCTTCTTCTCTCTCTCTCTCCCCTCCATTAGCCTATATTTATACATTCTCTATATATTTATTCTCCCACAAATCATATAACTTAAACTATACATTAGCTATCTAGAATAATATACTAACGACTTGATATATATACTAATATTTTATATATATAGTGATATATAATATAGCATCATATATATAACTATCCAAGTGTATCATCCAGTGTATATCTTATCACATCTATATTTAAATCTACTATACACCGTCCTCTAGTTAATAATTTAGTACACAACCATATATAGGAATACAATATAGCTATACTATATGATATATATATTATATATTAAATATATATATAACTAGTTACTATATATACTATATAATATAATATATATATATATATAATTATATATATATAAATATATATATATAACATGATAATATACTACTAATAATATTATTAGTATATATATACCTATATATATATATAATTAATACCTACTATACGATATCATTCCCTCAAGCTTATAATGCTTCAAGGGTACGCCACTTGATACATAAGTATATATTATTACACCTAAACTAGTTAGAATAGAAGTCTGAACCTTCACATTATAGCAAATATCAATATTTACCCTCAATACCCAAATATAACTATCGCTTTTATTATATAATATTATATGTACTCATATAATACTATATATATATATAATGACGCTCTTTCTCCTTACTGTAAAAATGTTCTTCCCAAACAGTAGTATTGTCTATACTACCTAGTTTCAAACTTATATACTCCCAATAATTATATATTATATATAAACTCCTGAGAGTGAGTGAGTACTATATATGACGTATCATAGTGATCATACTATATATTACCTAGTACTATACTATTCTCTGTGTGAGAGAGCGTACTCCCTTTAAGCGCTATTATATATTGAGGGTTAGTGATACTTATTACTGTATAAATTAACTACCGACAAAAAAAATATAATCTGATAGAATCAATCTCTAAATCTAAAATGAGCAATGAGAGGAATTTTAAGCAAACCTTCCTCTTCCAAATGAGCAGAAAGGGCACATCCTCTATATCTGTATAAGCGAGTATCCATTGATACTACCACGCCCTTTTACAGGTTTTTTATCTCAACACTATTTACGTTCCTACACGTACAACGTCCTCTCGTCTCTCTCTCTCTTTTCACCTTCACACAAAATTTACGTCTCTCTCTCTCTTCTTCCTCCTCTCTCTCTCCTCTCTCTTCTCTCTCTCCTCTCTCTCTCTCTCCTCCTCCTCACCTTAGTATTATATACCTGATTATGTCCTATAACCATATATATAACTACGTAGTATTACTAATATATACCCTTGCGACTATAATATATATATATATATATATATATATATATATATATATATACTACGTATAGGTATATATAGTCATGGGCTTAGGCAAGATTTCATTTAAGCCGCGGGCAAAAGTTGCATATATATCATTACTATATAGCTAATATATTATATATAATATATATATATATATACTTATACTATATATTTATAAGATATAGATATATATATACTATATATATAATATATAATATATATAGTTTATATATATATATATATATAGTATATAGTGTGTGTGTGTGTGTGTTGTGGTGTGTGTGTGTGTACGCAGGATTTGACTTAGGCTGCATAATGGTTGAATGATTTATGTCCTCGCTCGCACTGATCAATAGAAAGTTGGATATGATTTTAAGTAGGAGAGATTTACTTTCAATGTTACTAAGGTTCAACAAGAATTTCAAAAGTTATTTATTATTTTAAGCAATTCACTAGCTTCAACATTGTATTAAATTTTTTTTGTGTCACCAGATGAGTTAAAAAAACTACCTATTGAGATAAATGTTAAGTAATTATCATACCCGCCGTCATAAACTGCACGCCCACTACTGCTGTCCTGAGTACTGAATTGTTTCTACTAGATGTCTAGAAGCTACATCTTTCATTTCAGAGGGTCTGGTGAAAGTTCACTCGCGGAACATTCGCAATTACATTTTGTGTACAAATCAACTCCCTTACGTATTGCATCTAAAATAGTGCTGTTAAACTCTTACCATGAATAGTCACCTTCCCGTAACATTATTGCGCATAAGCCCTCATTAGTGTTGCCCTCCATAAACACGACTTCCTATTATCTCTTCACTCACGCGCCCAACAAAGAAACAAAACATACAATCTGCGTACTTGCCTTGAACCTAGTCACAATGTGCTATTAAGAGTGTAAATCTAGACAGGCGTTTCTCCTGGATTTTGTATATAGGTGAAGCCACAGGTCGCTTCTTATCGGAGCCCGTCCTTTAATGACCTTCAGAAATTACAAGTCTTTCAACTTTTGCTTGATCGCATTTTTTATCCAGTTCACCGGCGTAGACCACTAAGTCAGTTTTTTAGTATGAATTTTGTTGCATATCAAGATCATTAAACTATAACTCTGAGAAAAGAAAATTTACTTTCTCACACAAACTGTCTACGGGGCCCAGCGCACCATAACAATAAAGAGTATCGGATGCCACAATTGTATGAGAGAGCTGTGAATCATGCCTCGCGTACGGTGATGTTTTCTTGAAAATATCTAATCTCTAAGAAAGACGAAGTAATGTAACAGTCAATCGAGATAACAAAGGCAACATATGTACAGAACGCTTCCAATGTTCCTAGCAGCTAGACACTCTTTTTAGCAGGTTTCCTGCTACATTGTTAAGCTTTATCTGTTTGAAATTTGTACTTTGTTCAATAGGTAATAAACGCAAACTTCAGTAAGAGCTCAGCGCAGTGAGATAAACATTGTCGGCATAAAAGCGAGGATACCAACAATAATCTTCCCTCACCCAAGGCAAAAATAACACGATCTTGCACAACACTTTGAGAGAGATCTGATCTATGTCAGCCCACACGCAATAGTTTTTGTTTCATATTTACTACTGTTAGCCACTGGTTCATCTAAGGCACAACCAATATGGCTATTACAGTGACAACATGCTACTAACTAAGTAATGATGAATTGGCTCTTTAAAGTATACACAAACAATTATGAGAGTGAGAAAAGGTTTATCTTGTTTGCCTCAACATTTCCACACAACTAAACCCTTCTTCACGTAATTATTTTAATCAACTTAATCCATTTCGTCATGTGCACCATAGAGTAAGAACTACTGATCTAAAAATAAACCTCACAACGGTACTTTCAGCAAAAGTCAAGCCGCGATATGATTTTCTCTTGAGGCGTAGAAGTCTCTTAAAATCACTTCGTAATATAGCTCCTATTATGTGGCAATAGCTCTTTGCGGTAACCTCCAGGCCAAATAATGTTTAAGCCCGTCATTATAGCCAATTAATAAATACAGCCGTCTTGGCTTATGAGCGAGCAAATGCAAACTATATAATCTCTATCTAACAATTATATTTTTCCCTCCAGCTTATGCTTTGAACCAACTCCCATCGCCTCTGTTCCCCAGCACCCATTTGAACTGTTGCGGCCAACTACTGCCGCTACCCCCTGGGGCTCACCACACCGTCTATATCAACACCTCCAACCCATTCCCTGCTTCTAGAATAAACAACATTCCCACCGTGCATTTTGCGCAATCTGTGCGTGTTTTAACTACATCACCCTAACGCTAATCAGATACTCAGATAATTCCTCCTCACAGAGTGCATCTGTTTTCACAGATCTAAAAACCTTTAAGTTGCTCTATAGCTGAACGAGAGTGTTCTATGCCCTAACAACCCTCATCCGCACCTTCATCGTCCTACATAATGAAGTATCCACCCAGAGTACTCCTGTGTCTGCATCCCCGGATTTTATCGTGATCCGTGTTCTTCGTATCACCTGATTTCCCTAGAGTGCTGAGACCACCCTCCCTGAACCTGTCATCCATCACCATATGCGTCACCAGCCAGATCGTCTACCGGTTACCAGTTATTCTTCTGGCTCTACACCGTGTGAGTAATAATGACTTTAAAATCCACATCACACTTTTCTAATCGAACGTTTTAATCGGTTCTTCCAAAATTCCTTCACTGCATGCCTAATACTGTCCCAAGGTAAGTTCCATGGCGTCCGCTCCCCAGAAAATTCCTATCTGGAGTACTTCAAAAACAATTGCGGTACACGCGATTTCCGCTTTAATTTCTTGCGCACACTTTGATTCTAAAATTGATTGCTGCTCTCAGGGTCGATCTGCCTCCATCTGAGGCTCGCTTCCGTGTGCATATGCCGTCTTTCTGAGGCAAATGGCTTATTCTGCCATCTGAGTCTAGAGAGAATTATCTGCAGCAAAAATTCTACTGTTTATACCTTATTCTAGTGGTACTCTCTCCGTGATCTACTCATGTGAACCCAAACCCACGAAACATCTATTTAAAAACTCACTTAGAAAAATGTAAGTTAATAATACTTAGCGCAATTTAGTTAATTACCTTAACGTTCACTATCATATTCGGATGTAACTTCCGCTCTTCTCTAGTTCAACTACCAATACAACATATCTCTAAAAACGTCGTTTCTATACGTCAGACATATAACAGTTCCATTCCTATTTTCAATCCTTAAGATCATTAATATATAAGAGGCGAATATCTCTCCCCCGCCGTCTCTCCAATCTGAGCACCGATGCGTCATTACAAGGCTTTTTCGTGAGGCATCACTCACGCGTCTCTCATATACTATAAACACTATATTATATTAGGTATGTTCATACTATATATTTTGAGCTATAGACTATTTATGAACTATGACATATATAATATATGACTATATTATATATATATATAGTATAAATACATATATAATAATATATATATATATACATATATATATTATATTACTTAATGCAGTGATAGCAGCGGAGACTATGGATCGAAGATGAAGCCTATCCGTCTTCTCGCTTAGAACCACCCAGTCACCCGACCAGCATCTATAGGCTGTCGACCGTACCCTTGTTGCACGAGCTCTGATAGCCCTCTGTCTGGCTCCTCGGCACGCTTTTCATCCCAGTCTTCTTGGTTTTTCTGGGATCTTTAGCGGAGCTGAAGGAATGTATGGACGGGTATCGAACCGCGTTTATATCAACGTCGTAGACAATTTCTGCTGATTTGATCCATCGCGCGTGCGGACCCTAAATGCCTTGTAACTACTATCCCTCTACCTTTATTCTCATCTTGCTCTGACCTACCGGCGAGACACGTCCCTTCAAGCATATGCGTTTTTTTCCTCCTACTTTTGTGCTTCAAGTATTTGAGCTGAAGTCCTTGACTCGCATCAGACTACCCGCGATACCTCCGAGCAGAAGATTGGTAAGAGAGAGAGGAATCTATTTGCTTACAATCTTCTTCGTGCATCACATGTTAATGCCCCCTTCTCACTTCTATAGCGCTCGATGAGAGTAGAGATAGATAAGAGAGTAGAGAGACTTGGATCGCTAGAGCTCTCTAAATGACACCGAGGTTAGTCGCTCTCATATTCAGGAGGGCTATTAGAGATCGGTTTTACAGTCCTTGAGCCCTCGACGACACAGCTAACCAATATGAGACACGTCCTCTTCCCAGTTACTGGAGCCTGCTCTCGAAACTTCGCTTGTGCTGCGTCATATGTCGCTCCTCGCTCGAGCAGCTCTCTCTTTCCACCCGTGCATATATCCCCATATAAACCGATATGCTCATCATTGTCAATGTACTAACCCTACTCACGCGACGCTGTGTCGAAAATCGGTTATACCAAGTCTTATATATTCATTATCTGTGTTCCCTAGTGAGGTATTCTATATATTTCCCACCTATATAATAATATCTCTGGCGCTGAGTCTTCTTCGTTGGATAGCCGAGCTTTAAAGTTTCGATTTTCCTGTCCGCTCCCCCCTGAGTCTACCCCTGCATAGGGACTAAAGCACAGTTGCAAAGTAGTTTAAAACGTATATATAATATATAATTATATTATACATATATCTTACATACCTATACTAAAATAGGTATAACCCCTGTATAATACTGTATACTTATTAGTGAGTAATAATCCTGAGTATTCATACTAATAATTATATAATCATATCCCAGTTAGTATATACTGATATTAGTTTGTGTGAGAGTCTCACTCTATATCTCTCCACATAGCATACATTCTATACTTTTACACTCCTATCTCTAAATTAAGGTCTAAACGACAGAACTGTACTGTAGTAATAGAAAAGACATAAATGACATTCTTCAAATCCGATTCTAATAGTATATACATGTTCTGTGCCTTTAATGCTTTAACATTTTTAAAAGTATACTAGTGAGATGTGGGATGAATTATACTAGGACTCCTCTATAATTCCTTTAGAGATTGCTCCCAAACTTATGATCAACTTTCTATACATGTAGTTAAATATCTTTAGTACTACCATTAAAGCATTTGTAGAGATACCATATAATCTAAAAACCCATCAATAACAATATATAATACGAACCGTCTCCTATTATAGTATATACTAATATTCGATCATATTATATATACTCTACTAACAATTACGATCAGTACACGGCATCTAAATACTAATCTATTAGAATAATAAACCTAATAATATCTCACTACTGACTGTACGCCTTAACCTTATCTAGCGAAATACCCTTATTACGCTCTCATGTGCCCTTAGCAGTGGCCTAAACTGCACAGCTTGCTACACAAGTATACATGCGATAGCACTCACTCTCGAGCCTCTTCTCTTATATCTATACCCTCTATTATATAAGTTATTATATCATATCATTGAAGTTATAAACCCTCTATACATATAAAAGTTTTTCACCAGGTGCCTAGCAATATTCCAAAGTCCTGAACACCAATAACTATTTCAGAGACCCTGACCAATCAGTTCCATATTTAACCGCATGGGGAAGCCGATTAAAATTATAGATGGAAGTTGATATTAGTATCAATACCAACGCTACAATATTTATGTTTGACGTACAGTGCCCAATAAGAACCTACAATACAATAAATACAAACAATCATCTAAGTATTCAATAAATCAACGTTGAACACCTTCACTTTAAGTTTCTCCTATACCCCTTCTTGCGTTTACCACACCTCATTTGAATTTGTCACCTCCTCAAATATTACCTAAAGAGGAATAGTTAAAGTAAAAAAGTTGATTCAATTGTACGATATCATTCCCTTCGTGTGGTTCCCAGCGTCGCATCACCCCTCCCTAAAGATACAGGTATGTGTTTCTGTTATATGTTTTTTTATATATTAAAAATACTAATCCAAACAAGAATACATTACTAGAATAAAAGTTTCTCAAACCAAAAATTCTCTTTAAAGTTAAAAATATATATGAATATTGTAAATATAATAGAACTATAATATATATAATATATATATACTATATAAAGTATACTAAATATATATATATAATAAATATACTGTCATATAATATATATATACTATTACTATTATTATGCGTCCTATACCTAATACTTAATTTCTAGTAGACTGCCTGTTAAATATTATAGTATCGGATAATACTTTATATAGATAATGGCCACATACTATATACATATGCCTAATATATCTAAATATATACTATACTAGTAAAGTAGAATATAGTATACTACAATATGTATTCACTTTATACTATACCTATATAACTATATATTATATGCATAATAGTTATTATGAATGCTCCAGAATATAATATATATACACTAATATTTTTAATATATGACATATATATATATCATACTATATATATAATATATACTATAATAAATAGTAAATATATATATAATATATAATAGTAATAATAATTATCAATAGAACTATATATATATGTATATATATCATACATATATATATTAAATTATATATAATATATCCAATGATATATATACGCGTGCATATTAGAGTACACCGACAAATTCTGTGCATTATGAAAAACACAGTGAGTTTGATAATATTCATTAAATTCGCACATAGGTCGGGGAGAGATGCACTTTTCCATATTTTCAATAAAAAATGGCGCGAAGAATGAGCACCGATCCAAAGGCGATGCAGACTATGGCCCAGACACTATACTTCATTGCAGTCATAGCAATAATATTAATTACAGACAGCAACTATGTTTAACTAGTAATTTAGTACTGCACACATAATACATATGAAACTAATGGTTGTTACACTCCCATGAACGATCTTTTCACAATCGTGAAAGTTTTCAGCCAATGCAGGGCTTCCTTACCTCATCCATCATCATCCATGGAGTGACGGCCAAGTCTTTACAGGACATTACAACCCAATTACCGCCACACGTACCATTACTCCTGCCGACACCCCATTAATATTCACCCTTTACTGCAATATACAGAGTACCATCACACTTAGGTAATTAGTGCCCTCAACGATGAGTGATTATTTAAGCTGAACGAGACAACCCCACAAGGTTAATAATCTCTCAAAGTGCTCTGAGGTCAAACTTGACCACTGATCGCGCGGACTCCGGTATTATTTGGTGACAAAGATAACTACGACCATATAAATAATAATAGGTCTTACCGGATCCGACACCTGTGTCACTGCCCTATGACCTGTCGCATCATCTGACCAGCTTCGTAAAAGGCACGACATATGCCCCGACAGCAACTATACACAAGACTTTCCTTGCTGTGGCGGTTACTCCTCTATGAGCCACGGAGTGTGTCATGACATTGAGTCGAGCTCTCAGCCTACCTACTTGCGAACGGACAAGTTCAGCCCAGGTATCGTTCTGAAGCGTTACCGTCATTGTAATTTTTCCTTAATTGGTTCACCTCGGAGCCACCAGTTTCCATAGTCCCAACCACGGTTCCTCCGACCTCAACCTCTTAAATTATTTTTTGTGATCCTTTCTTCAATATCTCGTGTATATTGACCCTATCCATGATGCTGTTACCTTTTGGCAACCTATCTGTGATGGGTACGATCAATATCTCGTCGACAAACACGGAACTCTCTCCTTCAAACGCCACTGTCGCTATCTTCACATCGATTGCGAGACGGGGTAGAAGCCTACTACGACTGCCAAATAACCGGTTCACATTTTAATGAACGAGACCCTTACTGGTAAAACGCTTAATATAAATACATTGAAGCATGCTAACACCACGCAAGTTACATCTGTATTATGTCTCTTCAAAAGCAATAAATACATATTCTCGCGAACCACGATTTCATTAAATTAATCTAATGTTGTTTCCTGCTACATAGTTTGTTACGTATTGCAGCGTGAACAAGTATGTTGCCTATTCCTCATACTCTTCTCTTACAACTATGCGTCATTCACAGACCTTTGTACATTTAACGAAATTTTCATACTCACTGTATGTAATAACGTCACAAAATATTTCAGTATACTTAGTAACCACCCTGTTTATCTATATAAATTAATACAATCTACCATCTGTCATCCACTATCGAGCACGTAACTATCGTGCTTGCTCCGAAGCTATACCATTATACGTAGTATATCTATATCAGTACTCATAGTCGTATATTAAGATATCTGAGATTCACTTAATACCCCATATACTTGACCTACATATTTTAGTATTAGTGCTCACTGACTTAGTCCACTAACCCGCTACATTACCGCCTATCCGTACTTATTAATATATAGTATATATATATATTCTGATTATATATATATACTTATACAACTATATGATACTATATAATTAATCTAAAAAATGCCATGGTGAGAGTTGTATAGTACTTTTTAGTTTAATTATCAAATCTTAATTATTAATACGTTATGGTTCCATACCTCTATATATTACCTAATCACCTCGTCCTTTACATACTCGCACTAGTATAAATAATTAAATTAATACATGTTACTACTATACACTTATTACTTATAGTAAGTCAATTAGTAACATACCCACTAATATATACCTATACTATTAATTAATATATGATGATATATTGAACGCACTCTATTACTTATATATTATATATATCTTAAATTATATATCTTGAAATACCTTTTCAAGCCTACAATATATAACTAGATATAACTACATCAATATACTAATACTATATACTAATTTCTATTATAAAAAAGTATATAATATAATATATAATCTATATCTATATAGTACTTACTATGTTTTGACTCATATATAAACTATTACTTATATTTATTTATATATATATATATAATACACTATAATTATATACATTATAATAGTATATTATTATAAATAATATAATTGATTCCTATTTACATATATATAAATAATATAATATATTATAACACCCTTAGATAAATCGAGTATTATTAAGTTATCAACTATATCTGATACTCATCTACTAATACTTATACTAATCTAATTAATATAATATCATAAATTCCCTACATATAACTGATACTAAGTTTTTAGTATATAGATATACGGTTCGAGACCCTAATTATTAATATCCTAATATAATAGAATATATATCTAATCTACATACTAATATACGTATCATATTATATCTTATCTAATGATACGTATAGTTGAATATCTAAATCATACTTATATAATTTATTTTATTATATAACCAGCGCACTCGTAATAATATATAATTACTAGTCCTATTAATGATATATATGTATATAAAGCTAACTACCCTTATTTTAATTCATATAATTACTATATAGTTAATTATATAGTATAGTAATATTATATAAATACACAACCATGATCTAATATTAACCTTATACAATATAACTAATAATATATATTAGTTATAATATATATATATATAGCGTGATGATTTCAACACTTAAATAATAATAATAGTCCTTATATATATACTATAACTATATCTATATATAAGTAATAATAATAATATATTAATATACTACGATCATTAACTGATACTGTTAGCTTTATTCTAGGGTGACCGTTATACAAGGACATAAGCTAATAAAAGTAGGACAATCCAAGTTTATGTTAAATCCGCCATATAGGAGTAAACCCACGTTAAATTATCGAGAAAGCCAATCACCGTGGGGGCAACAGAAAGAACTGATACGTAAAATAGAGCTCGTTACCTCTAAGATACTGAAGGACCCCGGTAGTCTATATACGAAAATTTACTCAGGTGACATATCTAACTCCAATTAGAGTATGTTACAACTGTAAATAAATGTATCAAGTAGAGGTCATACTTTCATATGACAACGCCGCAGCGTCGGGTCTAGAACTAACTGTGCAGATATCTATAATCATTTAGTGATAATTACTTAACAATATTTAATGTCGCGAGGTTTATCACAATTTACTCATTCTCAACAACTTCCCTATATCTTAATTGGGATATAAAGATAATAAGAAATGGAATTATGGCAACGAAGACGCAAAAAAACACATTTATTATATTTCGTCGTGTCCAGCTACTACTCCTATATCATATATTAGTAGTAGTATATAAATCTTAACTACTGTCATAGTTGATGACTTTATGAGCCTAATCTATTCAATAATTACTATACTATGCTATATATAGCTTACCTATATATATATATATATACGCGCTTATATATATTATAGAACTCAGCGATAGGTAGATAGTGAGAGAATGTAGATAGATAGATAGATTAAGATAGATCAGATAGATAGATAGATAGATATATAGATAGAGAGATAGTATAGATTAGATAGATAGATAGTACTAGATAGATAGATAGATAGAAGATAGATAGAAGCAGACTACTAGATATATAGATACGATAAGATAGAGTAGATAGATATGACTTAGCAGTGAGAGGTGAGTAGTAGCTAAGAGTAGACAGCCAATAGACAGATAACCTAGATAGAATAGATAATAGATAGATAGATAGATAAAGATAGATAGATAGATAGACTAGATAGACAGATACATAGATAGATAGATCAGTATTGATAGATAATAGATAGATAGATGAACGATAGACTTAGGATAGATTAGATATTGTTGAGATCACGATTAGCATAGATCAGCACAGAATAGACCGTAAGATTAGATTAAGATAGATAGATAGATAGAATAGCATAGATAGATAGATAGAATAGATTAGATAGAAGAGACAAGATACATCTGAGTGCAGATGTCAGATGTCATGGAATAGATAGATAGACTTAACTCTACCGTATATCTAGTATATTATAGCATATATATACTAACTATACTTTATATACCTACTATTAGTATATCATATATTATATATATTACTTATACTAAGCTAACTCATATTCATACCCACTATTCGCCCACTATATGCTATTCTACTAAACCATTGATTAAATTATAACAGCTAGTAATACACTATAAATATATTAAGCGCCTGCTTAATTTTACCGGGAGTGCTGCCCCAAAATTTCCAGTGCCGATATATTCTTCTAAGCCCAATCGCCTAACTCTTACACGACCTCTGGACCATATGCTTAACACGCACAAACCACAGCGCGTAAAAAAAATTCCTTTGCATTGAACCCAAAGTGTTCATGTTTTATAGCATGATAATTACTGTCATCATTATTGCCAAGCAGAGATAGGAAACAATATCACCAGCGAAAATCCTTCACTACTTGTCTATGTTTTATTTAATTTTATTATTGAGTATAAAAAAGAATTATCTGATACTATTAATTTATTATTCATTATTAGTTTCATTATTACTCTATTATTATTATTATTATTATTATTATTATTATGACTTATTATTATATATTATTGATTATTATATACTCGAGAGATTGTGATTAATAATGAGTCTATTATTATTTTATTTCACATTATATTAATTACGTACGGGTACTCATTATTATTAACATTAACTATTCTATATGTACAATTATTAGCACCTTTATTAATTATTATAATATTTTTCATTATCTCATTCTACCTTTATCATTATTATTATCATATTATTTCATTATATTAGAACACACATATATATTATTATTTATTATTATTCATTATTTATCTTTAATTATTCTAGATTTATTGCATATTTATAATTTTTATTTACTCACCCATCCTCTTGTATTGATTATAAAACTTACGACACTCAATAAATCTCTCGTCACTCTCAATGTTGTTACTCATTGCCTTACTTTATTTATTAATCCGTCACCACGGTAGAGAAATGTGAGAGAGGAAGCCTTTCCCCTCTGTGATATGTAGAAGTATCTCCTAAGAACACCTGACATTGAACGCTATTGTCTCCGGAGGTCAGTTCCAATGTAAAAATTTTACAGTGGGCGACTGTCAGCACTGGAAGGTGTTTCATTTATTAATTTACCGTGGCTATAAAAAATAGTCATAAATCTATCTGCGAGTTTCTAACACTATAATAGCTTAATAATATAATACTAATTTGTATTATCCTATTAAAAGATACATATATCTAAACTTATTTGTCATCTGTGTTAAATAATATATATTATACTATACCTATATATATATATATAATTATATAATAATACTTGCAATATAAATAAAAATATATTATAGTTACGTATATTTATAACAATAATATTTAAATAAAAACGCTTGAAAACTGAATAGTATATATATATACTTAAATATTAAATAACATACAGTTATATACTTTCTTATATTAATTTATCTATTTATATATTATATTAACATTAACCAGCTTTGTGAACCGGTAACTCAAGGCGTCCGTTTCGAAAATCCTCATGCAGCCTGATAATCTACCTAAGCTAAATGAACTAAATACCTCCTCATAATGTGTTATAATCAATAAATGTTTGTCTATGGGATATTGGTTTATATAATATAAATGTAGTACAATTCATAGAGATCAATCTCCGGCTCAAAGTAAATATCTAAATAAATTATGAAAGTAAGAATTATTGTAATTTTACGTTTATTATTCTACTAGCCCGAGTTTGTGAATTTCTCAACCTTATAATTTAAAGCCTTACGCGTAATAACCCCACTATATAAAGCCCCAAGCATAACGTACGCTTTCATAATAATAATCAATAATAAACAGTTAAGTACAACTTCCGGCATGAGTCCCTCAATTTCACATGATATTACCCTACTACTATCCTACCGACTATACTCATCTACTTATCATTATAACAGCTATATTAGTACATACTTTTATATATATATATTAATAATAATTCTATTATATATATTATATATATATATACTAATATAATATATTATATAATAGTGTAATATATAATATATATATAATTAATATATATTATACTATATTATAAAATATTATTAACTATATAATATATTAATAATAAATAATATAATATATATGATATAATATAATATATATATTAATTATAATATATTATATATATATATAATGATAGTTAATAATAAATACTATTATACTTTTATATATTAAGTCTATTATAAATTACTACATGATAGTATATATCACTAAATATATAATAATATATACTATATAAATATATATATAATTAGTATATATATATATATATATATTATTATATATATAATCATACCCTCACTCTAATTATACCTTAACTCACTAAGTCATTATATATATTACCTATATATAATAATATATTAATATATAATATTATTATATATAAAATTATACTGTATACATTTATCTATATTAATTAATACCTATACTAATATTATATAAGCCATTATATATACTCTATATATACAGTAATTTATATATACTAATATATATATCATAAATATACTTATATATATCTAGTAATATTATATATATATATTAAGGAGTGCAGTCACATACAACGTTGAGTGACATGTATGATTGCTAGTTGGTATATAATGTAATCTGTGTAATACGAGTGCAATTTCTACTTAACATTATGAATCAACACTACCTAAAATAATAACAACATTATTTTATAAAATAGATCTCAATCTTAAAAATTTATGTTAGCCAATATACTTGTGATAATTAATATCGTCATATTATAACATAATATACTATAATATATATTAATTATAATTAATATAGTTAAAGTTAAATATAACTTAATACTCGTGATACGATAGTGATAATAATATATTGCTGACTATATTATTATAACAATACTGTAACCCTATAATATAATATACGCTTACTCATATATATTCATTTGTTCACTTCTTACAGTACCACGCTTAGTCAATATGTATATTTACTAATAAATCATTAATCATTATTTACCTATGCATACTACACATACTGATATAACATTCTACTTAGTACCCTAAACTGATCTTCAATAATTCACTAGTGATACTATTACTCAATAAGTCTCTAATCATAGTCTAATTAGTAAGTACCTATTCACTCTAACATAGCTAATCAATCGTTATAACTCTACGTGTTACGTGTATGAACGCTCATCTTCACTACTAATACGTATAGCTTCTACGTCTTAATACTCCATATCACTACATTATGTATCATACCTGAGATCTCCTACATAACTAATACTATATGTACCCTATAAATATTTATATTATTAATATAATATATTATTTGTATTAAAATTTTTTATTTACGTTATATAATATAAATATTATAATATATAATTCCTGAATAAATAAGATGCCTTTTTGAATGCCATAAAAGTATATGATCATTTTTTATTTTATTATATAGTTATTAAACTAGAGAATAAATAGCTAACTGTATGTTAATAAATAATATATATGTATAAAATTATAATATTCTAAATTAATAAAAGGCTGTTATTTCAATACTATTATTTTCAAAGTATTATAAATTTTTATATATATACTTGCTGCATCAATATCGTGACATACAGCGTACCCCTGTGAAGAGTATATATCGTGATATATCGACGACCTACTCCTCAGGCGTGAGAACTACACATGTTAATTCCACTGTGTCATGAGCGTAACTGGAAGAGACTTCAGACATATGTAGCAAAGTCACAGTCAGTTTAACCCACTGGTTTGATGCTTGTCCTCGAAGATGGCCTGAGCGTAATTCCATCCGGTAATACCAGGCCATACTCCCGGCTGTTGCGTGAGGTCGTTAAGGCCATGTAGCTATCCAATTATAATCGAATAATGTTCCTATATAATATAATATACCCATGCATTTATATATATTATATATATATATTTAATATAATATATATATGATATATTAGTATATACTCGTAGAACGATACAATAAAATGAATTAAGAATCATTATATCATCTCACTATATATATATATCTATTATATAATATATATATATATATATTAATTAATATATATATATATAATATATACGTGAGAGTCAATAATATTAATGCTCATAACCCCATCCATATAGAAGTTAAATAACCATGGAAGCATAACAGGGGTTTAAAGTTTTAAAAACAAATTAAAAACACGCGAATACGATAGAAGGAACCTGGAAAGATAAAGATCTGTTCAATTAAATTTGGGAAAATTTGTTACATTTAAGGTTAAGCTTAGGTACACGGGCAAGGTTAGGTTGTTTGTTAGGTTAGCGTCTAATGTGTAGGTTATGGCGTCTAGGTTTAGGTTAGGTATAGGTTAGTTTACGGCTATCAGGTAAACCAACCAACCCTATTCCAACTTAAACTAACCTAATCTCTAAATCTAACTCTAACCCTAACCTATTGCTCCTTAATACCCCTTAACCCTAACCTAACCTTACCCAAAGTCGAACACAGTTTACAACAATTTACCTGATACCACTTTCATTTGATCTGGTACTGATATAGAAAATTTCCACATTTAAATAGAAACATGATTCCCTTCTATCGTGGTTCGGCTATAGGAACGCAATACTATACCAGTACTACTATATGATACACGATATATACTATATACTGCTATCATAAGTACAACCGGTGCTCTCGTACGATATATAATATATAACCAATTATATCATATATCGTTATAAATATATTATTATAATATAATTAATATATTATATATATTATTAGGTCTGTAGATTTCGGCCACGAGCCATTCCGATTCAGCCAACCGGCACGCATCAGCCATGAGTGCGGCGTAAGCCAGTCCAGCCCAATTTGAGATTAAGGTCCACAAAGTTAAAAGTTTGCCATATATATATATTACTATATCATGATATTATATTATATATATATATATATAGTACTATATACTATATCAAATATAGTAATATATACTATGATACACTACTTATATACTATAGGGCACTGTGTCCTTTAAAAGGAAGAACATAAACCGACATGATATCGAAAATAAGTCTGGACGCTAAACGTGTAGCCCTGTCGTGTGTCACGTGTTAGCTAAAAACTCCTATAGAAAGAGCGCAAAGTTACCACAAGTTGTTTTTTTTTATCATGCTTACATTTTTATTTGTTATTTTTTTTTTCGAAATTAATGCCACACGCCTTTTAGTAAAAATATTTTTATTAAGCGGGCGTCGAGTCGGTGACCGGACCGGACAGAGGTGGGGATGAAGTCCCCTCCCCCTCCTATCTTCCCCGTCGAGGCCGCAGACATAGCAACGTGGTGGTCTTCTGCTCACCTTTAACTCCTGGTTATTCCTTTGTGCATAGGTTCATCCTCTGTCTCGAATTGGCAACCCTTTCAATCTCCAGTTGACGAGTTCGCTTACTCATCTGCCTGCTTAATCATTAATCGAAAACAAAATGCGATTATCATCACTTTGTTCGATTATGATTGGTGACTAACATTGATCTCAAAAGAATCTTGCTTCACGTACTTTACCCATTCTGTCCCCTTTTTATATTAATTATTTTATTTTTTTCACCTACATTACTTCACATGTGGCAGACTCTAGTTGGTCTATAAACATAGCAAGAGATATTGCAGGTGAGTCCGGCGGTCTCTCGGTCCTCGGGGAACGTCGTTGCGTGTAGTGGAACTATCCTTCGCCCCCCCTTTTCTCGCTGAGAGGTGTCTCCGGAACCACCCGTCTCTTTTCGTATTTGCGCGTCTTACGGGGTTCTCCCTCGCCCCTCTCCCCCTACGGGGTATGACAAACGTCTCCCCCCTCTGTCCCCCAGCGGCTCGGAGCCCCCTAATATCTTTTTTTATTTTTATTTCTATGTTTGTTTTACGATTTTTGTTAATAAGCTCTTCTCTGCTTGATCCCAAAATATGTAAGTTGGGTTTTTCGTGTAATGTGTCATACTTTTCAAGACTATATTCTATACTCTATGTGAATCGTTTTTTTCTCACTTATTCTTCTTCATATCTTAACAGCTCTTATTGTCATATATACAGTCATCAAGTATTTAATGTATGCTGAGTCTCTCAAAATATAGTCTAATAATATGGTATTTATCCACGTACTGCTTCTTTCAGCCTACATCCTTTTCTCCTATATAATTATCTTTTCTTATTGACACATTTATTTTATCTAATACTTATATAATATGTAGATTTTATATAAACACAACCTACTCCTCCTCCCATCTAATATATCGAGTCTTGATATAGAATCATGTCTTCCGTTCACCACCATAATATTCCTTATCTCTTATCACTACGGTTAGCAATTATTCATTCATACAATATCACATAGTGACAACACGTATGTTAAAACAAAAATACCACGAAATGTAAAACTCCACAAATGAACCCGTGAGCCCGTAAAGAAACTTAACAATGACGCCTCCTCATCTTCCATTCTCCTTCTTCTCTTCTCTCTTACACCGATCCTCTCTCTCTCTCTCTCCGTTCTCTTCTCTCCCATATACTATATACCTATTATATATTTATATTATATAATATAACTTATATAATAATTAATAATAATAATAATTATATATTCATGATGTAATAACATATCCCTATCAGTTATACTACTTAATATATATACTACTATATATATTATATAATATATATTATCTATATATACTATATATATATATAATTAACACTATATAATCATAGATTATAAATATATATATATATTAATATATGATATAAATTATAATTAAACATAGTCGTTATTAGTATATAATTATTATAAATATAATTAATGGCCTATTAACTATTGAATAATACTGAATAATCGATATCACAATTCGGGTATAATGAGTAGTAAGCCAAGAAAAATAAAGTTTATACAACTATATTTTAACTTTAAATTAATCTTCTGGTGTAGTATTATACGATCTCAACATACAAAGTGTTCCATAAGATTGCGGTGAGAGTGCGTCATCACGATTACATGAGTGAGAGAGCTTCACATCAGATCCGAGACCCACTCACATCACCTCCACTCAACTCGATGCCTTCATATTAATTATTTCAATTACTTAACTAACTATTCCATACTATTATTAGTATCAGTACTAGTACCTATTATTTAATATTATATTATATTAACATAATAATAATAACTATTATTGTCCTATTACTATACTACTACTATATATATAAAATATATTATATAATAATATATAATATATAATAATATAACTAATATTATATATAAATTAATATAAATTTATTAAGTTATTATGATTGCTTTGACCTACGAGCACCAATATACTCAATCCTCACTTACCATTGACCTTTCCTTCCTAACATTCTTTATAAAGCAACGTCCATCACACTAAAAACCACGGCTGTTGCTGATTCCAACAGCGACCTAGATCAGCACCTTCTACAAGAAATATAGGTATAATCATTAATATACATAACTCCTATCTACTAGTATAGTACTAATATCTCTATATATAATCATATTATCTATATATATATGTATAAGTATATACTCTATATATGATATATACTTATACTAGACGCATCGACCATACTGAACTATGATTTATATTATACACTTATATATTAGTATATATTATATACTATATATATATATAATACATAGTTCATTACAAATATAAATATTAATTTAAATTATTCCTTCGTGAAAAGAGGTTCCACAAGTTTTCATCTGAAGGAAGAAGAGCTTAGAAAGTTGTATGTATATATATATATATATATATATATATTGTTTATAATACTATATTACCTATCATATATAATGCTATATATATATACTATAATCATCATTCTCTATCCTATATATATTATATACTATATTATATATAAACACATAGCCTATATACCTTCCTTAGTACTATAAGGCTATTTTTAATATATATATACCGAATACATAACTCTACCTTACATTAATTATTACTTATATGATATCTATAATAAGTGATCCATAACTATTTATCATAGCTCTATATACTAGTATTATATTATCTATATATATACTTATATATTCAACTAGTATTATCTTAATAACTACTATTATAATATAACTATAATATTCTATATACGGTATATATGATTATTACTCTACATTAATAAGAGCTAGAATTATATATATATTATATATATATTATATATATAGCAATTAACTGCTAATACGGCTACAGTTTGAAAACATGTAAAGATCCTGAAGCACTGATATGCCTTGCTTTGTGAGGAAAGTATTCATTCAAAGTAAAGTTTCCTTTTAGTTCATCGCGATATACCAGCAGAGAAGGCTCGGGTTCGAAATCCAGAAGGAGAAAATAAAAAATATACTTTGTTTTTAAACTGTGAGTGTATTAGCAGTTGTAAAGTTGATATTGATACATTTTCTCTCTGAGTGGAGCCCTGTTTCACTCTTGACCCGAGTGTGAGTGGGGAAGTTTGTCAAAGGTCTTCGTCAAATTGACAGTTTTTTGTTGGATAAGAAAATATTCCACTTTCAAAGTAAAATTTCCTTTCAGCTCATCATGGTCAAGTGGTGAAACACCTTCTGTACCAACAGCGAGGTCTCGGGTTCAAAACTCAACAGGAGAAAATAAAAGGATTCTTTATGTTTTTAAATTGTGAGTGTATTGGCAGTTGTAAAATTGTTACTGATACATTATATTTCTGAGTGGGACAAGGTTTACCCTTGACCCCGAGTGTGAGAGGCTAAGTTTGTCAAAGATCATTGTCCAAGAGTCACTTGACATGCGCCGCTCGTGACTTTTGGTGATAACGGGTAAGTTACGTCTTTCATAAAGGAGTCAAGTTTTACCTTTTACGCTCTCCATCGTCGCTGGTCATGACTCTGCGTGAAACACCTGGTGTACCAACAGCGAAGGCTCGGGCTCAAAACCCAGCAAGAGAAAATAAAAGGATTCTTTATGTTTTAAAACTCGTGAAGTTATGGTAGTTAGCCGTTGGCAAAATTGATATTGATACATTATTTTTCTGGGTGGAGCTTTGTTTGACCCTTGATCCGAGTGGAATTTTTATGGTCACAAAAGGTGAAGAGGATTGGAAAGGTTAATAACGGTCTGAAAGCTAGAACGTCAGATGAATATCTCAAATTAGTGCAACACCGAAACATTCATTCCTAATCCGCAGAAGTCTACATGAATAAGATTAGGAAATACCCACAAATCTGTCCCTCCAGAGTTTCCAAGTAATACATCTGATAAAATATTGACTTAAGTTAGATTAGGTTTTGTGAGCAAATAACGGGCACTACTGGCATCTTCGACAAGGCTCAGTGTGTTTCCGGCAGGGTGATCTCCCTCGCGTCGTTTATCAGCCTGTAAAAAAGACAATAGCACACTTCACGGTTCTATCATCTCAAATCTTAACTACCATACTTTTCTCAAATATAATGCTACACGTTACTATGCGCGATTAACTTAATGTCTAATAACAGCCCAGAAAAATAGCTGATATAGACTCTGATATCTCACTCATATCACCTGAATCATATAAGTATTATGTTACTGGTACTATAAGTATTCATTATATAAAACAGTTTAGCTCTGTTATTTGATACTAATAATTAACTCAAATAATATTATAATATAAGAACTATGAAACAGCAAAATCGAACAGCCCTAATTAAATATCTATTCACGACTCAATTTCCAGACTCTTTAACGATCTCTCTTTTTATTATTTTAGAAGATGTAAAATCTCTCTTATTGTCAGTTTTGAATGAAATCTCGTGAATACTTGATTAACTCTCTTTAGTCAGACTGTCAAGAACTTTGAACTTCCATAAATTTCACATAACATATGTAAACGTAAAAGTGGTCTCACATGTATAGCTGATTTTTCCATGTTTATTGATACCAGAAAAAATGGTAGTTCCAAGGTCGAGCTCCCTCCCATATTCTAAAATCTCTTTATTCTACACACTATTCCCCTAAATATGTTAAGAATATAGTTTCCCTTTTAACAAATTAATTGTAATGTAACCTCAATTATAATTCCGTAAATACTTAAAATAATATAAACATGTGATACAAATAATTTCCTATTACTTAGGACTCAATGAGCTTAATAAACTTGCTTAATTTTAAGATAATTTAACGTACGATTGGAGAAAGCATAATATTCAAAAGCGGAAATTGAATTGAGATTGTGAGTAAATCATATACTAAAATTTAACGATACATGAATCAGTGATCTATGCTTTTAATATAATGAATCTAAAAAGTTCATTTTAATTAAGGTTCCTCAAACGTTATATCAACTACTACTGTCTCTAGAGTGATATTTAAAAATATGCCTCTTAGCGTTCATATAAATAAATTTTAGAGCAATAATAAATCTAATGTATATTATACCTCCACGGTAACTATAAATATAATATGTACTCATACAGAAACGGTAAATTGAAACCTCGATATATAGCAAATATCATATTTATATTAATAGGTTCTTTGTAGAATCTCGCCAACCACTACATATTTATGTTATAAGTTCGTACGTGAATGATTAATACATAAATATAATTTTGTAAAACAGAGAAAAGAAATAAATGGTTATACAAATCTATACGAAAAAGCTAAAAGATATATTCTTTCACGAATCTCGCAACATACTTTATGAATGGTTGCGCACAAATAAAAACGGATAATAGTTTCTTGACCCGTAAAGTATAATATAGAACATAGCAACATCTACATGGAATATTGCAAGATATGATAAGCCGAGCTCATAGTCTAATACATAATTGTTCCTATTTACTAGTGACTTCCTATCGAATTAATTGTTAGTATATTCTAATCGAATTAAATAATATTAATAATTACATCATATATAAAAAGAGTGATTTAATGATATGATGTAGAATGAGTAAATATAATTATCAATCTAATTAATAATAATATTAAATCTAAATTTATATACATATTACATATATTAAATAGCTTAATAATCATTTTATAATTAATTTGTTATAATAAATACTAATATATCACTTCATAAATTAATATGAATACCTTGTAATAAAGTCTCTATAACTATATAAATATTATATTATAACTTAAATATAACAAAAATAATTTAATAAATTATAAGGCCTAGCTCAAAGAAGACCCTACTCCATAATATCTTAACTAATACTATAGATCACTGTACCAGTGAGTGAGTGTGGATAAAATAAAGGTAACCAATCTATATACTCGTAATCCACTTGTATAGTTATCACTCTATTATGTGGTAATCGTCATCGCTAGGCAACATTATGCTTTGTGCTAGTAGAAAATGTAATATCAAATTCTGTTGATAACCGCCCTATAAATTTTAATAAGGATATTTATTTTTTCCTTTTTCGTATCTTTTTTGAGTTGTGCTGTCGGTGAGCAATCTCAATGTTTTATAAATCATCAATATTATCTTTTATTAATTGGGCACATTTTTGTGCAGCTTTTCTAGCCAATCCTTCATTTCCATGGCAATTACCATACAAATATTTTTAAAATACTTTGCATAATTACTAGACATATAATCTACTTATCTAATATCATAATCATAGATAGTTATAACTACCTTATATATATAATAGCCTATTAACTATAACCTTCTTTTTTTATCTATTATAGTCTATTAAATATTATCTATATAACTATATATATCCTTCACCTCATACTCTTATACTATTTAATTTTGTAAAATCGGTCTTAGATGACATCATGAGTGCATAGACATGTAGGTGAGGGTTCTTTCGACACGTGAGGTGAGGGAACGTTTTACCATATAACTCACCGCGTTATACGGGCGCAATAAGTGAGAGCGTAGGAAAGTGAACCATCCCATATATTAATACATAAATCAACTACATACTATTTAATTAACCATTAATTAACTGCATCATACCACCGCGTTCACATTGATTTCTA
Organism: Trachelipus rathkii; assembly: GCA_015478945.1. NCBI lineage: Eukaryota > Metazoa > Arthropoda > Malacostraca > Isopoda > Trachelipodidae > Trachelipus > Trachelipus rathkii. Next base: position 8,422 of record JABUQX010016775.1, on the reverse strand, counting down.
TTAATGTATACCTTTATATTAATAAATAATTTATTAACTTATTACTATATAATTATATTAATAAATATAGTATTAATATAATATTTATATCCTAAACGGTATGTAATTATACCAACTTTTCATCTCGTCATTTTGGGAATTTTTTCCAAACCAAATTAATTTGAAATCATAAAAATATAATATCAATTATATTTATTAATTATATAATAATTAGCCTAATCATATATATATTTAATATAACTACTACAATATATAATCTATAAAATTTAATAGTTCCAATATATAATTTAAATATTAATATATTAATATATTAAAATTAATATATAAGATAATTTATAATATATATATATATATATATAATTAATATGCCTAGCTAATAATTATAAATACTTATATTAATCTACAGTATATTTCTAAGCTCACTCGCCCTCATATTCTCCTTTACGGTTATATCCAGCAAAACTCTTTATAATTAAACACCTTAGCGCCATCGGTATCTCTTAAATAAAGTAGCATACTCTACTGAAGAGGTCCCCCTAAATACCCCGACGATTTCCATTGTGACACTTTGTAACTGGTTTAATGATGTTTTACACCATCATCGATGAACACGTTAATAAATTTAAAATAAAAATCTTATTGAAATCTCAATTTCAAGATAAACAATTAGATTAATTGTGAAGAAAGGTGAGATATTCGAATATCCCACCACTCTTTATCATACATAAAACTTATGTTCAATCATAAACATAATTATTAAAATAGGCCTAACTTTATTAGTTAGACAATTCATATCCTTATTACGGCTTTAATTGACAAAAGATAACTAGTAGTGAATATAATAGCGGAGGAAATAATATTCATAAACAATATGAAGCTAAATGCATTGCATAGTAGTCCAGAAAGTGGTGGAGTCCTACGTTAGCATCACGAAACATTTTTCTACGTAACCTTTAAAAATATGGACGATCATTTCGATTAATGTTGCAATAATCATCGCTATAACAAATTGACACAAGGAAGAAATATTATATTTTCTCCTTCACATGTTTTAAATAGCCACGCGAGCGAAAAATTTAAATTCACTGCTCCAGCGCGCTTCACCTTCGATATGTTTTCGTTTAAGTGCCAAGATGTCGCTTGTGGTAATAAATAATAATTTATGCATAGTTTATCGGAGGAGGAGTTTATCACATGATGGTTGGAGTTTAGTGTAATTAACATCTCATTTTTGCTGACTATCACTCAATATTTAAGTGAGTTAATCAACTTGTAACCACTTAATTATTTGACTATAGAAGTTGACATTCCGTGTCATTGTGTTAGTCGTTTTGTTCTTGTGCCTTCCATTGACACATACTGTAACCCTCTTATCGGAACGGAGACAGTTTTACTAAATGTTCAATATTTTATAATCTATACAATTATTAATATTTATTTATGGTATAGCGTAATAATCCAAGTAATAAATAATTCAGGTTATTTATCTGTCTAGTCTTTTGTAGATCGATAATGTTATATAAGTTAGCAATACCTCTCACTTCTATATCTAAATGTGGTACTGTAATGATAATATACTATACGCACTACTTTATGATATATCAGCAGCTACACACGCATAATTTTAGATTCGACTTATATTTATGTTGTATTATAGTTTCTGGTCCAGTACTAGACATACCGACACATATATCTTTTATAAACCTTGCAAGGATTATCAAAGCCTTGAGTCCACTTACTATTTCTACTATGATTTATTTTGATACGCTTTGCCGATCACTAATCAATCGATTAATAATAACCTCCCGATAAGCTTCTAATTCATAAGATAGTTTTATATAATGAAGACATAAAGGCACTGAACGTTAAAAACATATCAGTATTTAAGCACTAGCTTTTATTTTCCTGATATTATGTTAGAATAACTAATATCGGTACCCTACTCAGCGTTGTACTAGTATATTAGATGGTGTTCAGACTATTTTTTTAATGGCTTTTCACAAGCGTTTATGGTAGCTACTCGAAGAGACGGCATGGCTCCCTACACGCTTAAAACAAATATATTATATTTAGAGATCTAGCCGCGAAGAAATCTACGGTCATAGGATGGAAATTTAATTATTTTGTTATTTTATGTTTTTTTCTTTATTTTTTTTTATTTCTCTTTTTTATATTTCTATTTTTTGTTTGAACAGTAAATATACGTTTTTTTTTTATACTATAAAGGAACTACCCTATCACGCGTGCTATAATGGCGAAACACCGCATGATAGTACGGCAGGAGTCGGCCATCGGTGTGCTTCAGGGCCCTCCCAGGTGGGACGTGAGCAGTCGCCGTAAGGGACTAGGTCCCCTCCTCGGTGATGGTCTCCGGGAAACGACACCCCGACTTCTTGGGTCTTCTACTAATTGTATGTTGATATGGGTGCTCGCCCCGGGGCGGTCCTCCGACCATCCCAATCGGGAACGGTATGAAACTATGCCCCCCACCTCGCATCGTCCTCCTCCGTCGGCCTCGAAGCCCACCTAAGATATTGTGTGGAATCTAATTCTTGTTTTGTTTTTGACTGGATATTTTAATGTGTGTTTTCTTGTCCAAATACAGGTGTATTGGTCTTCGAGCCTTCACGGCCGTGATACAGTGGCGAGCACTCTTCATTACCTCTCTCGCGCAAGCCGAGTATAGGTCCTGGCCGATTATGGATGTCATAGGCATCCACCCCCCGAACACCCCACAAGCGCAAAGGCTGGGGGTGTCCTCTCGCAACAAACTCTGAGCCATTCCCCTGCGAGCGGGGGATTATGTCCCCCCGTTCTCGCTCCACGGGAGGCCGAGAGACCCCCCCGACTCCTGCCATCCTTTGCGGTTTACCCGTAGGGCTCATTTCCTTTATTAAAAAAAAGTTTACTAAAAAAAAAATCATAAAATAAAAAAAAAAATAAAACAGATATAAAAAAAAAAAAAAAAAAAAAAAACAGTTAAATCCCATCCTTTTAGAATTTCGGCTGATTCCAAATATATAATTTGTTTTACGGTAGGACCTGCCGTTCTCTAGCTACATAACTGTGAGCATTAAAAAAATATGACCATACCTTCCCTTATATATACCTTATATATAGTATACTATATATATATATACTATGCTATATATATATACTATATATAGTATACTGTTATACTATAGTACTTATATATTCTATACGTATCATTATGACTACCTAATATATCATATAACTTCACCGTTCTACTTAGTCGTACCATTGCTTATATATTCTATAACGAGCCTCTTAGATTGTAGCTATACTATATACTATAATATACTATAATTTGATGCTTTATATCTTTTAAATATATATATAATATTATATATGGTTAGTTATTATATAAAACAAAAATAATTTTTATATATTTGTTACGTAATTTTGAAGAGTAAACTATAAAAATTACGAAATAAACATGATCATTGCGAAAATATAAATCCAATGAAGCACAAAAAATAATAAACAAGTAATTTGCTTTTGTTATAGCAAATATCGGAATTATCATTAATTTTAATCTTGATCCTTACTTATATTAATCAACCTTTCACAATACTAAGGTTATTATTTTGTAGGATTCGAAGTATTATCTTTATACGGAGTCCACAAGAAAAAGAACTAATTTTACTTCCCTCTTAACTTGGGGTATTATTTCTTGTAATCTAAAGGAACATAGAGTAAATATACACTCGCAACAGTAATGGCAGGCATAGTCGGGGGGTCTCCAGGTACCGGGCCTCGGTGGGACGGCGGGTCGGACTTCGTCCCCCCCTCTGGTTCCCTCCCGTCGCCTTTAGCCCCCACCTAACTATGAGGCCTAATACAACTCTTTTTTTAAATTAATCTCCAGAACCGATAGAATGAGCGTAGCATAAAATATAACATCAATAAGGACTTTGTTTGTTACTGCTTAGGTATCTTGATGTATTCTACACTCCAGCAGTTAAAAGTGACTGTCGAAGCTTTAGTGACCGACTATATATATTATGTTTATATCCCCATTTCCACCTTAAACTCAACTAAAATATTAAAAGATATAGGATATAATAAGTGTTAAAATCAAACTCTGCGGAAAAAATATTCTACTATGTAACTTCCCCCATTAATTTATAGTACTTTATATACGCCTACTTATAATATATATATATATTTAATAATATTAGTATATATTAGTATAATTTATATAAGTATATGTAATAAGTCTTAGAATACTTTTATACATCAACAACTCTCTATCTATAATATAAAAATAAATAATCCATCCAAATACTTATTATATATTATATATATATACTATATATATATATTATAAATTTTCAATGTATAGACATTAAGGAATTATATTGGAGCGCGGTACTCGGAAAATATAAAAAAAATCAAATAATAATAGACCATTATATTTAACCAGATCTCTAAATATTTCTAAAAAAAGTACTTAGTAAGATGGACAAGATATGTTGCTTCTCACATTTAATTCACTTCCGTAAGTCGCTATGAATCTGGAATTAGTCGTAGCGGTAGGTGCCCATTTCCTGCCGTGCGATTAATTCCATACCATATCTACCTTAATTTAGCACGCACGTGATAATCAAACATATATGCCCGTCGAATGTGCATCATTACCAATAGAACGTCCTGTCAACGCCAGCGTATAGCGAGAGAGTAAGAGCCGCAGAGAGACGCGATAATTTAGAAAACCACGGCCTCATACTGCTATATAATCATCCACTCAAGCATCGGTTACCTGTTACTCATACAACCAGTGGTTACCTCTCCTCTCCAAATTTGCCTTAGACACAATTGTATAGTGAAATTATACTGGGTACTGCCAGTATTATTATATAGATAAATCAGGTATCATAATCTTTAACTACTATAGATATATACTGTACGTCTTATACGCTACATCAGTAATTCTACTACCTACACTATAATGTAGTATTACACATTATAAATAGATAAACTATCGCTTTGACTTATCAAAATACTAACTTCCTAAGTACTATGAGTTAGTCCAGAACCCCATTCCCTCCTAATTCTAATGTCCACACTTAACTAACCTAACCCACACCTATTATATCCTAAATCTAGCATAGACGTTAAATGCTCTAAATATCTCCCAATATACAATGCTAGTTTATACCTATCATATACTATATAATTAATATAAAGCATTATTCCAAAGTACTTGAACTTACACTATAATGTCATTATACTTAGATTAGATGCTCATATATACTTCCATACATATAGTAGTTATATGTATATCATATTAATTACCTATACTCATAGTATGTATCATAGTGATTATTTTAACCTTATTACTCTTTAAATTTCTTTGCGTAGATTTAGACAACAACCAAATCACAAGCACTATACCCGCACCCATAATGATATATACCCACTTGACTCGACGCCAGGCCGTGAATACCCCTTCAAATCTAACCTTTAAACCTAAACTCAATTCTTACTCTCATTAAATTGGACATAATTCTCGTCTGATATGAATGTACTTACACAAGCATCGAGTCGATATACAACTAAAATACGCTCTTAAAAATTAATTTATTTATATAAACATAATATACCATGGAACTTATTATGTTTAAGTATACTTTTAAACATTAAAGGGCCTACTAATTTTTAAGCAGTCTTCTTTAGTTGCCTATCACGGTATTTTAGTTACGACAATTAAATATTAAATAATATTCTTGACAAACATTTTAATGCGGCACGCTTTACAAATACCTCATAAGTGCAATTGCCTACCTGCTAGTTTGTACACTGAAAAGTAGAGCCTTTTTACTCACTATATCAAAATCCAATCACAATATCTAATAATCTAAGTGTTTGAAAGCTAATATAATTCGTGAACTTTCTCTCAAACTACATAAACAAATAATAGTTAAAATATGAGTAATTAAATTTTTTTTTGTTACTTTATAATATATAATATATATATATCTATATATAATTAATAATATATTTATATATATAATTAATAATAAAATATATATAAATATTTATTATATGATATTAATATCATATTCTATATATATATAGTAATATAATTACTATATTATAATATACATCTACTATATATTAAACTTACATATTGTATATATATACTAACATAATTACTTATATCACATATTATCTTATAATATCTATTATTATATATGCTACATGATATACTATCGTATTTATATTATTAATATTAATACTTAGCCATATATATAACTTTATATAGTATATATATACTATATTATATATATTTATAAATAACTACTATAACAAAATATATAAATGTACTATATTAATATACTAAGTATTAATATTATATATATATATAGTACTATATATATATTAGTATTAATAATTAATTATATATCATTATATTATATACTTATATATTAATATTATACGGCTTATAGTATTATATCATAATCGTATATATTACTTGGATATATATAGGATCCTATAGTATATATATACTGTATGATTTAATATTAATATATAATTATTAGCTATTATAGATATACTTAATATAATATATGCATACTTAGTCTTCTATAGTCAGGTATATATTAATATGTATATAACTATATTATGTATTATATATACTATATATATATACATATATATGAGTATACGTATATATATAATATATCATTATCAGTGTCCCATATCATTCCTAATAACTATACTCATACTATATTGAATATGATTAATAATATATTAATATACCATATATATATAAGATATCTATACCGTTATATATATTAATTATTATTATTATGTTAATTATATATATATATTAATAAGATATATTATATATATCTATTATTAAATATATTAATATATAGTATATATTATATAATATATATAATATATATGTGTGGGGAGACGAAAAGAATGTCACATAACAAACACCGTTCTGTGCGTGTGATGAAAAAGGCCAATAAAGGATAGTGCTGGCTGGGATTATGTCACTTACTATCTATTTAATCTCTAGAAATGCTTTATGCATGCCTAAACCTGGTTTCTTAACGACCTTGATCTACTCTAAACTGGGTGGATAACCACAGTGATTGGGTCTGTCGCGATAGATGAAGCTCATCTATAGAATTGGTATTTTTACTGAGCGGAGGGGTTCACAATTAAAGAATATGGTGGTGTTTTGGGGTGGGGGGGGCGGTAGGAAACTTCTTTTTCGAACTTTAGGTCATATCCTTATACTATACTAACAATTTATGTTCTTGGGCCTATGTTTAGCGCACCACTCAACCTCCAGGATCTTAGTAGGGAGCCATGGGGGGGCTGATCCTGTATGATATGTAATGATGTGATGAATATATAATACCTTACATATAATATATATATATATAATACTAATAATTAACTACATATATATAATATATATGTATATATATATTATATAATATAACGAATAGTATATATCTTTATTTATCTATACATATATTATATATATATCTACCTATGAATTACCTGATATACACACATATTACTACTACCGGATTGAGTTAGAATTATTTAAACTTATATATATGAATATATATAATTATAATAAATATATATATTATTTCACTTTTAGTTATATCATCTTATATATTTTATATTGTAGTATAAATCATACTTATCATTACAGTCTTACAAATTACACATGACAGGTATAGACTATTATACTATAATCATATTAGTATACTTCATGTAATCATATTATACTCATATTTATATCACAGCTTAATAACGGTATATACTATATTATTAAATACTACCGTATATATATATACTGTACAAGTATACTAAATACTTATAGTAAGCATAAACTATCTTAGGTCTGTAAACATAATATAATACTGTAAGCATACGTACATCATCAATGTTAACTATTATTCAAAATAATACTTATACATCCTCCATCTCAATACTTCAAAGTGGCCGCTCGTAGCTATCTATAATTTCAATATACTCTACTTCTCTCGCTACTACGCATAAGATCATATAGATCTAAGGAATATCATATCGACTTGATACCTTTGATATTTAATTAATTCCTACCTTACGTCTAGCCTCCTGATGCTTACTATGAATATATCTATGAATTAATCTAACATTAATCTCGATGAAGTGTATTTCTTGATCCTCCATTTATATAAAGTTAGATACTATACTATTATATATATATATATATATATCCATTAATCTCTATAATAATTGGAATGTCTATATTATACATATATATATATATCTTAATATCACCCTAATATAATTAATATATAACTATCACACTGGCGGCCTATATATATTTTAAATGAATATTAATATTAGATAACTTACATATATATATCTATTCATAACC
>JABUQX010016774.1:0-23614 GCA_015478945.1 Trachelipus rathkii | reverse complement strand
TATTATATATATATAATATATATAATTATTATCATATATAATTATATAATATATATTAATATATATATAATATATATATAATACTATATATTATTATATTATACTATTAGTATAATCTATATATATATATTATATATATATATATATATATATATATTATATAATATTATATATATTATATTATATTTATACAAAAGAAACTTAATCCTAAAGGATACATTAACATACCAAAAAAATAAAAATTTTGAAAAAAAGATCCAAAAACCTTAGCATTTTGAGTACCTCTGATTTTGGACCGTTGCCCCATCTTTACGGTATATTATTATATATATATATATATATATAATATATATATATATATATATATATATATTATATATATTATATATAATATATACTATATTTCACGGCCAATAGGGGCTAGGCCGAACGAGGGTAACAGAAGGGGACGATTGTCCAACACCGTAGCAGAGGCGGATTGGACCCCTGCGGCCACCCAAATACGCAAAAAGCGGGGCGTTCTGGAGACCCTCCCCAGAGGGGGGAAATAGTTTTTACCCTTCGTTCCCCGGAAGGCCGAGAACCCCGACTCCTGCCATCGGGGAGGTACCCTTGGGGTACGCATTAGTTTAAAAACATTATTTTTTTACAAACCTAATTAGTACCCATGCGCAAGGAGTCCGGTCTCTCGGTCCTTCGGGAACGAACAGGGGTAGGACCTATTTCCCCCTCCGAGGATCTCACGAGGACCCCACGCATACTTTAGGTATTTTGGTTATTGTCAGCGGAGCGTCCCTCCGCCCCTCCCCTACGGATAGGAAAATGTCCCCCCTTTGTCCCCCGTCGACATTAGTCATGACGTCATAGTATATGTAACGCGGAAATCTTGATCTGAGGATGACGTCACAACGGAAGCTTTCATATAAAGGTAATTAGGTTCGCTTTTAGAGTAATGTTATTCAGAAATCGATTGAGCTTTTTTCCGATAGCGTAAGTTTTCGAGATATCGTTGTTGAACCCATTACATCCAACTTTAGTTTTCGTACATTTAAGATTGTATTGACTTCGGCTAAATTTACATGAAATAACATTTTATTCCAAAAATGAAAATTTCTTTATATATACGTATATATTAACTTAAATGTGGCACTTTAAAAAAAATTATGAAAATTTAAATAAAATCAACAATTTTGAATTGGGTTAACCTTTGCATATAATTATATATATAATATATATATATATATATATATAATATACTATATATATTATATAAAATATATAATATATATATACTACATATATAATATATATATAGTTAATCACTCACTTAATTTCAGCTTCAGGTATTTTTCTTTAATTTCTTGTTTAAGGTGTAGGTTAGGTTTAAGCTTAGGTAGGTTAAGAAAAACGAAAGTAACCTAACCTACCATAACCTAAACTTGAACCTAACCTAAAACACAAAAATTTAAAGAAAGAACCTGAAACTGAAATTGAAGTGATGATTAAATATATTATATTATATATATATATACATATATTATTATATATATATATATATATATATATATAATATATATATATATATATATATATATATATATTATATATATTATTATATTTAGTATAAGAATCTAGTGAAATAATATTTTATATTTATGTGTAAATGTGTGCAAAAATTTACTTTGTTTTTAATTTTTTTTAATACGTACTGTAGCATTCAAACACATTCTGTATAATTCAAATGAAATGCAAACTTTAAGATGGAAGGCAATTTTATAAAATCGATTATCTTTTCAAAAATATCTTTGTTGATACCCATTACCCTCAAACGGACTATTACCCATATTAAATTTCTACTTGTATGTTACGTAGCGTCAGCCGGGGTTGACCGGGCCCAGGCCTTCTTTAGAGGGGTTGATTCGGTCCACTCAAATAAAATAAAAATACTTAAAAAAAAAAAATTGTTTTCGCTTCATTTATCAGTCTACGCGGTGTACAAGTTTATACTCTAGATCATCTTTAATCTAGAAAGTTTTATATTTTTAAAAAATGGTTACAAATTAGGGTACAAACTGTCCTTCAATATAATGTTTGCAGTTTATTCGTGTAAAATTTATGTTAGCAGTTTTTTTTAACTTTGTTATAAAATCGAAAATTTGATTAGAAATGGATATTTTAATTAATTTTTCACGGAGATGATATACACCGAGATATGTTAGCTTATCTAAACTGACAATAGTAAATTTTTGTTCCCAAAGGAGTAGTTAGTAGGCCTCAAATACACGGGAGCGTCTAACTTGAGGTGCCAGATTCACCCCGCCGTAAAAATTGATGAAGGGGGGAATCGGACCACCCATTGTTTTTCGAATTTTACGTATTATTATTGACGTTTTTATTATGTGGTTCTAATTATGTAATTTAAAATATATATAAAATTACTAACCATATATTAAGTGAGAATAAACAAAAAATGAATTATATATAAAAAAAAACGAATTCAAAAAAGTTTGTCAAAATTTTTGAAATTTTCTGATCGGAGAGGGTGAAGTCGACAACCTTTATTTATTCTTATTTATTATTTATCATTATTGACATTTTATGGATATAACTTATTACGAATGTTCATATTGTATAAATAATTATTATATTAAGTGAATTAAAATATTAAATTGAATTTATACGTACGTAAAAGAGGAATTAAAACAGATGGTCTGTATTCACTCCTCCACGGTCATGGTCAGGCTGAAGGAGCTTTATTAAAACTTTAATAAAACTTTTTATAGAAATTACATTATTATTTTTTTGTGTGCTATGACCTACCAATTAAAACTTTGAAATTCAGAAAAAAAAAAAATTCCAAAAGTGCATTAGGGAAAGTGGGGAGACGAAGTATACCTAAAGTGGCAAGTACCCCGCCCGGACGCTAACATAATGAGGTGGAGTATATAATATATATATATATACTATTTATTATTATATACTATATTAATATATATATATTAATATATATTATATAAAGATATATTAAAATTATTTTTTTTGTCACATACATAGAAAATAGTTTTCCAATTTTTTTTTTTTTTTAATTTAAATATTTAATTTTTATCTGTACATTTATAAAAAATAAAACAGTGATAAATAATCGATAAAAATTATAATACCAATAATTAATTAATAAATATCAATGTATCGATAGGTTGAAACGCATTTCAACTGTCATTCTTATCATCCCCTATATATATTATATATATATATATATATATATTATATATATATATACTATATATTATATATTATGATATATACTATATATAATATATATATATATATATATACTATTTATATACTATATATGACAAAGTTACTTAACACCCACACGGAACAGGGAGCTCAGACTCATAAAAAAAATGATCTCAAGTAGCATCTTTAATACATTAAATAGATGTTCTAGGGTCAAAATTCAACTTAATTTTTGTTACTTGTTATAGGCAAATTATGGATTGGTTAGGTATGTTAGGTCTAGGTTAGGTCAGGTCAACGGAAAAAAAAGATTTTAATTTCAACCCCCTAAAACATCTATTATGTATCATAGGGCACTACCTGTGAAAACACTTTTTTTTTGATCGAGCTCCCGTTCCGTCGTGGGCGTTAGTAACTGTTACATTATAGATCAATTATTAATTATATATTATAGCCGGGTATAGTAGTATATATACTATATTCCAAATTATCATAACTATATACATATATAATATATAGATATATATCTTTGATATGTTTTTTTATTTGCAGTAAATTCATCTTCTCATGGATACTCCAATCAGATTCCAATATTTTTCAATAACATTTACTCTAAAAAAAATTTATTGATTCCCTATTTTTGAAAAACGAAAATCGTCGCTCTCTTAGGGAAAAAAAGTTACAGCTCTCAAAGTTGTTAAAAAAGGAAATAAAAGGATTAATTAAAAAAAAATAAAAAAAACATTTTGCTTTTTTGAAAAAACATTATAGGGGCCCACTCTAAAAAAATAATAATTATAAGAATAGTGAAAAACGAAAATCGCGTCCATAGGAAAAAGTTACAAGCCGTTGAAAGTTATAAAATTTCCACAGTAGACCTTTCTTATAATAAAAATTTAGTGGGCTTCGTGCTCGTTTTAGCGGCCATTCCTAAGTTCAGGTTATGATAAGATCTGTTAATTCTACATAGATTTTCTATGTATATATACCTAACAAAACTAATCATAACCTGACTTAGTGGGGCCTGAAATGAGACCTAACCTGGATCGATCAATATTAAAGTCTATGGGATTTTTAGCAACTTTGAGTGGCTGTAACTTTTATTCCTAAAGAGAGCGACAATTTTGTTTTCACTAGCTATTCTTCATTATTATTTTATGTAGAGTTATAATCCTGTGATTTTCATTAAAATTGGGGTGACAACCCTGCTGGGTAACAATTACTATATATATATATATATTAGTAGATATATATATATGTAGATATATATATATTATAGATATTATAGAATTATAGATTATATATATATAATATATATTAATAGAAGTTATAGGAATATATATATATATAATTATATATATTATTAAACAATATTATATATATGGTTAATTGTTCCAGAAAAGGTCCTCTAAACAGATTTCTTATGAAAATCACAGGAATTACTCTAAAAAATAATAATGAAGAAATAGTGAAAACGAAAATATGTCGCTCTCCTTAGGAAGAAAAGTTACAGCTCTCAAAGTTTTAAAAATCCCATTAGACATTTCAACTATCTGACCGATCCACGGTTTAGCGTCTCATTTCAGGGCCCTCTAAGTCAGGTTATGATAAGTTTTGTTAGGTATACACAGAGGAGAAAATCTGCTAGTAGAATTAACAAAATCTTATCATTAACCTTAGACGTAGCCGCTGGACCCTAAAGTGAGCACGAGGCCCACTAATTTTATTATAAGAAAGTCTATGGGGGGTTTTTAACAACTTTCAAGAGGCTGTAACTTTTTTTCCTTAAAGAGAGCGACGAGAGCTTCACTATTCTTCATTATTATTTTTTAGAGTACTATCCTGTGATTTTCAAAAAAAAAAAATTTTTTTTTTTTTTTTTAATAACAAATCCTATGGGTTTTTCTTTTACAACTTTGAGCTGTAACTTTTTTTCCTAAGGAGAGCGACCAATTTTCGTTTTCACCATTCTTTATTATTATTTTTTTGAGTATATCTTGTGAATTTTCATTAAAAATCGGGAAGGGTGACAAACCCTCTGAGGTTAAACAATTACATATATTATATTTCTATGGCGAGGCCGTCTACTCAAAGGCCACAACCCACACACACACAACTTATATAATATATATATATATATATATATATATATATATATATATATATCATATATATATATATATATAATATATATATACTATATATATATATTAATAGTATATATATATTGTTGGTTATATATATATATATATATTTTTTTTTGCTGTCGTCTGCCGGGTTCTATCAAACTAGGGCTGACATAACTTAACAAGAGGCCCACTTAGCAATACGCTTAATAACGCTTAATACGTTAACAATACTTTACTAACAAATTACTATTTGATTATATTTATATAATAGATAAATATCAATATATTAAAATTTATTAAATAAAAGTAACATAATAACCCACTATTATCTCAAAAAAAATTAGTCGAGCTAAATAAAGTGATGGGACATCAAAAAGGGGTGCAATTTCAGTTTTAAACTCCATTTACTTATTTATTAAATTATAAATATAACATATTCTAATAATTGCTAAACATAAAGTAACCATTATAAAAAACTCGTTATTTCACTTTGCAATTCCTGAAAGTTCAAAAAAATAATTTTGCCCCACTCTACAATACTTAAGATTTTAATTCAACAGATTAATAAACAATTTCTGGATGAATTACTTATGGAAATGTTATTTAATTATATAATTTTAATAAACGGTAATTTAAAAACAACGGGTTTAATGGGATGAGGATTTACTAGCAAAACACTCGCACTACATATAGAATAAATTAGCTTTATGGTTCTTTTTCAAAAAAACCATTAAACTAAATGAAATAAAATCCATTTTCCCCCCACAAAATATAACGGAAAAGCTTAGCCGGAAAGATTTTTCAGCTCTTCGACCCCCAATAATTCGTAGCTTTTTCAAGCCTCTTTTTATATGATCAAGCCATTTCTGCTGTTACGTCTTTGCTCTGTCTAGCACCGAAAAACGGGATTCACTTACAGGACATTAGTACATACGTACCATGTATCTCCAAGTTAATTCCTGGAAAATATTACAAGTTTTCGATGAAAAAATCGGGGACATCATTATTATATATTATTATTATATCATTATTATATTATTATTATTAATTTATATTATATTATTATTATTATTTTTATTTTTATTTTTATTATATTTTATTATTATTATTATTATTATTTATTAAGTAAGGTATTATTGCGAATTTCTCGAACTTAAAATAGATGTTTATTTTTATATACTTAATAACGGCGTAATATTTTAATAAAATGCTAACTTTTGCTCGCATTAAAATTACTTAATTACATATTCTAGTAAATTTATTTTTATTTTTTTTAATAATATTCGAGTTTCATACTTTTACTTGGAACAAATGGCAGATTACAAAAATTTTATTTATAGCAATGCCTTAATAATATTTTGAGAAGAAAACTCTTTTTAATTATTTTCAGCTGGTTTAATAACTCATTTCTTAAATGATTATAGTTATAATTTGTTGTTAATATGTTGAAACGTTAACTAAAATTTTAATGCAAAATGCAAATGTCTGCCAAATCGAAAAGGCTGATAACTAAAATTTTACAAAAGCATTACGAAAGTTTGACAACTACAAACATTGGAATACTCTAATCGAACTGCCTAGAAAATTCATTTTAATTTTAGCAATCCAAAATTATATGTAACACTTCTGAAATCCACGTTTTAATTTTAGAAATTATGTATATTCTGTTATGGAGGAATTTTGCCATACATATTATATACAATAATTAATGAAGGAATAATTATTTTATTATTCAGATTCACTGCAGGCATACCTCGCTTGACGCAAATCTTCTCTATGCCAATAGATCAGGAATTATACTTTATTTGCAAAAGTTATACGACAACTTCGTGTATTTCGGTCATTTGGGAGTCAAAGCTAAGCTGAAATTTTATTATTTGAACCTAAAAAGCAGGCGGACGTACGATTTTTCTTACTTTGCTACGTTGTAATAAGAACCAATTTGGGATATTGTTTTCATCGCAATGCTGCAAAATAAATTGTTAATTTACGAAATTAATTTCATTGTGCGAATATTATCATTGATTTATATATATATTATATATATATATATTATTATATATATATATAATATATATATATATATTAATATATATAATATAATAGATATATATATATAATAGCGCACTTATCCTTTAAAAGGATGTTACTAAAATACAGATATCTTGGTAAGTGATCGTAAAACTTTAGAACACTGATATTAAATATCAGTCTAATTCAAAATAGCACTTAACGTTAAAGATATATAACTTAAAAACCTCCTAAAATCAAGAAGACAAAAGAAGAAAAAGTTGCCTAACATGTTGCTTTATTATGATTCATTAGTTAATTTTTGTTAATTTTGTTTCGTGTGTAATTTATTTTTTTATTTATTTTTTTTAAGGGGCTCGAAGGCCACGGGTGGGACGATGGGGGACGATATTAATACCAGTCCCCTCTCCCGTCGTCCCCGCTGAGGGCCGAGAAGACCTGACTCTTTCCATTTGGCATAATCTTGTAAGAGTTATTTACTCTCTTTGTTTAAAAATAAAAAAAAATAACTTTTTGTCAACCCTCACGCTCTATTGTACCTTGAAATTATATAAATCGAGAAAAAAAATCGATTACCATCGCTCGGTTCGATATTTATCGGGTTAAATTCCTTTTAAAGGTAAGTTTCCATATTAAATTATTATATTAAATATATTATATAATATATATATATATATATATATTTATATATATTATATATATATATATATATATATAATATATATTTATATATTATATATAGTATATATGGCCAGCCTCTAGAAGAAGCCACAATCCATATCTTCAAAACATACTTACAGCGTATCACTGAAAAGGAATTACTATTGCTAGGAATCCTTAGGCAAATTACTTAACCGAGGAATTTAAACTTGTAATAAAAAAAAAAAAAAAAAAAATCATATCTATAAAACTACAATTAGCTACAGCAAAATTGAAATACATTTTGGAAATCCTTGCAAAAATGCTTTAATGGTTGTGAAAATGTAAAAAAATAAAAAATAAAATAAATAAAAAATATAAATTAAACAAAAATTGGCTATTTTTTTTGGTGGGGGGAGCTTTGTACATAAAACATTTAAGTATATATATATTAATTATTTGTAAAGTATTACAAGGCAATCTAAATGTATATTTATTAATAATATATTTTAATATTTATATGATATATTATTACTTATATTATAAATATTCTATATATTATTATACGTCAATTTAGGGGGCTCGAGCCGACGGGAACACAGGAGGGGTCACGTTTTCCATTACCCCGTAGGGGAGGGGGGAGGAACCCCCGACACCCAATACCAAAGGAGCGGGGTTCGGAGACCCTCCCGCGAGGGGAGGGATATCCTACCCCGCGTAGTTCCCCGTGAAGGCCGAGAGACCCCGACTCCTGCCATTAACGGTGCTCATATAGATATACTCCTGGGTATATCTTAGTTAAAAATTAAAAAGCAAAATTTATAAATAGAATATTGATCTATTATTTTAACGCTTTTAAGTAACCAATTAAAAGTCCTAAATAGGCCCTCATCATATTACTATAATTATATAACAATAATTGTATTTTTTTATTTTTTTTACATTCCATCCAAAATTTTACGAGGATTCCAAAAATGTTATTCCTTTTCGCTCATTGTCTAGCTATATGATAGTTTTCTTGATCAGATTATATAATTTTTTTATTTAAATTTTTTTTTTATTTTTTTTTTTTTACATTTTTTCCGCCACATAAAATTTGACCAGCATTCCAGCAATGTATTCCTTTTCCTGGTAGCTGTTGTAGTTTTTAGATGATGGATGTGGCTCTTCTAGAGGCTGATATATATATATTAGAGTATAATATTATCCTGATAATATACTATATATATTTGTATATATATACTTTCCCCTATAAACCCTTTTAAACTATAAAATAATATAAAAAAGGATAAATAAAATAACTAAATAATAATAATTAAATTAACAAGACAATAAATAAAAATATAATTATATAATTTGTTTAAATTTAAGTTAACTCTTACCCAACGAATACTCGTTTCCAAATGAGCTAAAATAATTTCATATACAAACACAATATGCACAAACACTTTAACAGCTGCAAGCTATCTAGTGATTTCGAGACTCAAGACTGCAAAAATTACAAGTAAAACAAACAAATTAAATAGAGCGACGTATTCCAAAATAATTGAGAATATTTTATTATTGAAGTTTAATACGCACTAGGAAACTTTTTTTTTTTTTTAGAAGAAACACTGCCCTATGATACATAAAATGTGTTTACGATGAGTTTCCCAAAGGATTGCGGTTTGCAATGGAAACAGTTTTGAGTTTTCGTAAACAAAACTGTGGAAATGAAAAACATTGTTTCATATTGTGGACGCTTTTGCAAACATATTGCCACTTCTCGTTTATTGTCCTAGCATAATTTTACCTCCTGAGGAAGGTGCTGTCCTTGAGACCGCCACATGAAATCAGATGGGATTCTCAATTCGAGTTCCCGTCAATTGAAGTAATAAAATAAATAAATTAAAGAAAAATCAAGTAAGTTGATTTACAGGGAACAGAATTGATAATAAAAAAAAAAAATACATGATGAGTCACACGTTTGTCAGATAATATTAAAAAGCTATTCTATGCGTACTTTTTGTGAGAAATAGGTAAGTTATTTATGGGGAATACCATTAAGTATTCTTTCGGCGCGTAAGGGGAAGGTACTGTATGTGCTCTGATTGAACCAGTCCTAAAATGAAATATCAGACCCGGTTTAAAAGAAGTGGGAATAAATCGTAATATTAAATAATTAACGAACTAAAAACACAAAGTACAACGCTAGACCATATACCTAAAGACGAATTTTACAGCCCACTATTATCGTTTCCAATTCGGTTCATTTTTTTTCAACTTACTCATTAATATTCAATGAATACTCATCCTACATGTTTTCGCTACTTATTGCTGGTGGGTCAATATAATCGTACATATTTGTGTATTTTTATTAGCCAAGTCTCTATCTCCATTCGCAGAACGTATGTGATTGCAATAAATTCATTCTTTAAAAGAATTTTCAATTATATCTGTTGGCTCTTCAAAATCACAATCAGTAGAAGCCTAGTTTCAATTTTAGATTAGATAGTTTTTTGACTTTGAGGAAAAAAAATTTGTTCTTTTTCTTAAACGACTTCAGTAAGTTCCAAGTCTTCCCTTTTGTTTTAGTGTGAGTGTTTTTACCGGCACAAGTTTCGGGATTATAGAAACTTTTATATATATCTCCGCGAAAATCATAAAAAAGCTCTCTGAAAAAGCTACTTTTTACCCTTACTCCTTTCAGCGTCTATGTATTGACCCTGCAGTTTGACAAAACGGTATCCCAAATGCATCCTAACATAAGAAAACAGATGAAACGAAAAAAAAATTGAAATGCTGACACGTTGTTTTCTGAAATCTAGTAATTTAAGAGGACGAAAGTGAGTAAAGATAATGCACAGATAGTTACAGAACGATTCACAATATTCCTCCGAAGCAAAAAGTCTTTAGAAGCAGTGCTTATTATGTACAATTGCTTTTGATTGTTGCAGATTCGATAACAATATTTCAATAGAGTAAGGAATAAACCGGGGGTAAATCTTCACTATTACAGAAGAAATTCAGCACCAACAGTTACTAATAACATTTTGTATGCGGCATAGAGTAAACAGATTCATAAGCAGATAGAATTACTTGACAAGGTTTCACTATCTGGACAGCGAACGTTTACAAAATACTTCTTAACTTGAACCAAGATTTCGGCTAGAGCCAAGAACGTATGAAGGTGTCATTATTTTTGATGGAAGGAAATTAGAAATAAATCGTTAGAGTCACTGGCCTATAACAAATTAGAACAACTTATAATGGTCTCAAAATATTTGGAGACCTTGATATATGTAGCGAAACACAATGATCACAAGAGAAAGGTAATTAATGAAAAATGGATCTTCGGTTGACTACGTAACGTAATTAACCGAAGAAAAAAATGCTGTTTTTTCTATTGTTCGTGAATGTATCTCTGCTGCCTTATTCCCTTGTGTTTACAATTGTCTTTACGACCAATTAGACGTTCTTATAATGGCTAATTCATATTTGTAGGAAAATAAGACAAATGCTATGAATTTCGAAGTGTTCCATACACTGTTTCACAAAGTTATATGTCAAGCTAATGGTTTAAGAATATTCTTCTAGCTTTAGGGAGAGACGTGTGAAAAAAGCTTATAGGTCTATAATAATTCATTGGTATTGGCTGGCAATCTAGACTTGTATTCTACGAACTTCTCCTGACATTCAATAATAGAACGTTATGTATAGTGTACCCAAAATTAAGACAGGATGGTTTTATTAGGCCTAGAAGTGTGGAGTAGACAGTTCAAAAATTTGTTTTTGCATCTCTTGCGAGCGAGATAATGTGCACTGTTTTGTTTGATAATGTCCCATTTCAAACATAATTATGAATTAGTCTCATTTGAATCATCTGATGTCCAGATGTCATTCTTTCTGGTCCTTGAATTGATGTGGATATCAATTTGTGAGAATAGGTCCACATCACCTCTTTACTATTCGAAGTTTAATCAGCTTCTATCAGAAGAAATTCCCTTTCGTGCAGGCCTATACTACCGCGTGAGGCAGGTAGAATCAAATAGGTGTCTCCTCGCAGAAGAAATTATTGGCTCTTCCCAAGAGGGAAATTGTTAATGGATGTAAGTATTCCTTTTAATCTTATCCGGCACTATACATTGTTTTTTCGATCTGCTTATCATGAAGCTGTGAGATAATTTCCATACCTGGGGGGACGACCTGTCACGGTGACTTAGATATTAGCTAGCATTTGTCCTATTGCAGTCGTCCAAAATTAATGTCGATCTATTCCATAGCTGAGAGTGTTTCTAATTGACCGGGATTGGAGTATCTGTCGAAGAAGCTAGCTAGCTTATAAATTCCACCACGGCTAATGTCCTCGATACCAGATATGAAAAACGAAACACATTAAGAACTGGCTGAATAAGAAAAATATTTTATAAAAGGTTGAGTATTATTAGTAGATTACTATCTTCTATTTGTCTTAAGTGTGGCGATTCGATGTTATCTTTCTGCAGATTTTTTCTAGTTAATTATATGCACTCTTGTAAGTTACAAAAGTTCAGGTTTTTTTATTTCGCCAAGATTTAAGGGGACAAGTGCCCCCTTCCCCCTTGACTTCTATATATAAGATTTATTATATTAAACTATATATAATATATATAATATTATATATATATATATATATATGAGTCTAACAATTATATATATTAATATATATTAAATTAATAATATATAGATATATTATTACTATTATTATAGTCATATATATATATTCATAGGGTTCGGGATTAAAAAAAACCGTTCCGTTTTTTTTATAAAAAAACGTTTTTTTTTTTAAAAAAGACGAAAGGTCCAAAATTTTTGTGTTTTTTTTTTGTTTTTTTTGGGTCCTTAGGAAATTGTTTTATAAATATTAATAACTAAATATATTATCTAAAGTTTATTCTATTTAGTTATATAGTAATTTAGCATTAATAAAATACTCAGGTTATAATTGTACAATATAGTTAATAAGAGGCTATTTTATACAATATTATAAAAGTTAGGAAGTTTAGTATCTTAAATAATAGTATATTTATTAGTATGTTTATAGTGAGATTTATAATTCATTACATTTCTATCGTATATTATATTATCTAGATTATTATATTTATTATTATATTATATATTACTATTAAATTATATTTAATATATATTATAATATTATTATATTAATTAATATTTATATATATTATTATATTTATATATATATTAATATATATATATATTATTATAATTAAATTATATTTAATATTATAATGTTTAATATATTATCATATTCTTCAATCTACCTTTTTCTCTTTATCCCAATTACTTATTGAGTTATTATTATTATTTTATATATTATAGGTTATTAATTTCAATGTAATGTCATTTGTCCAATGTTTCAGAAATAAATGAAAAAAGCTCAAGTATATAGAAGATATAATGACAAAAGTCGAATTAAGTGTAAATTAAGCCTAAATGACTATTTACTTACTCATCTATTTATATATGTTTCCTCTATTAATTAGTTAAGGACCGATTGCAGGTACAGGAAATCTACACTTCACCTATAGCTCACTGGACTGCACGGACCTCACTATGATAAATCTATTCAGTGTAAAAGGGCATCCCTTGACCTCATTATAAGTTAAGTATATATATTATTATAAAGAGTGCAGATACCAAACCCCCTCACAAAAACCCCGCCAATCCTCTCGCCATAATTATTTATGCACCTTTTGTCTCGCCTCTGCCAAACTTCACATTTCTCTCCTTCAACATTCGTTACTGACTCAATCCACTTTTTCGTCGATCTCCCCCGGTAGGTTTTCAACACACTCGCCAACTATACATTGCGAAAACTGCCTATAAAACCGACTATCAATTTCCATCCATATTACTCAACCGGATGGACTCTAAAAATCCATTCCTCAACATACTATCATTATCTCTTCTCGATTATACCCCTTTTTCTTTCCACTACCACAAAACTTCTCTAATATGTACATCCTTCAATTTTATTCATATTCTGTCTACACCTAGTCTTAATGCCTCTCTTTAAGATGTCTCATATCTGAAACACCGTTGTAATATACTTTAAGATTTTCTTACTTCTATTCTACAGTTACGCTTAGTCTCACTACTAATACAATTATAACACATTATATATATTATAGTAGTACAAACATAAATATCACTTCATGTGAAGTATCCCATTGGCGCACATATATAAGACTTTAAGTCCCTTTACTTCTACCAATGATTTAATATGACACCTCATGAACCATCCTTTCTCTTGTCATTCAAACTGTTCCTACCTATTAAATTACTGTACAGTCATCCTGTTCCACTTAATCTCATCCAACATATTATATATATACCCTTAATAATATTATATTAATACTTTAATATTACTGGTATATGGGGGGGGGGCTCACTTTATTATTATATATATATTATATTATCTAAATTAAACTTCACACTTTTTAAGGACTGTCTACTTCACTTCAACAACCATAACTATACTTATGACTCTATTATTATCTACGTTTACTTTCAATAACCCTCTCCTTTTCCTTACAGACACAGCGCTTTGCCACAATCCTCTCTACCCAATCGCTCTCAAACTCTTCATATCGCCAACACAAAACTCAAATCATACGCATATAATAAGTAGGGCACCCTCCACTCACTCCATCATCGAAACACCATTTCCTGTCTTACTCCCTAACCTTTCATTGTGCTATTATATAATAAACTCAACTATTCCATATTACAAATTATATAAAGGCCAAGGAGGTAGCCTTGTAACATCCACACCTGCGCTCGACGTCCGTTGTTTTGGTAAATACAAATAAAATAGGCTTGGCAAATACTAGTATTTTAGTGTACTTACCATTTATCTTACATATGCCTCACTGATCGTCATACATACTTGATTCCATTCAGAGGCCTAACACCAACACCATATATATCACTTCTTCTCCTCCTTCCCTTATTAACCCTATCTATACCCCTGGTTGCAAATCCATAAATCCTAAAATACAATTATTCTTCCTCTCTCATTTCCTCAATCATTTTTCAATATAAATTTTGACCACACATCCTCTACTACTCCTAAACGCACCTGTCTTCACCAATCCATTCCTTCTCCAACTCGCCCGCACTCTTTCGGTATCCAAAACACCAGCTATATCTTCCCCCTACAGTACTCAATAAACTAAAATACCCTTATAATTGTCTTACTCAGTTCCCTTCTATCTGCCTTACCCTTAATATAAAAGGATACTATAACTGCTTTCTCCTCACAATCCCTCGAAACAGGTGATACCCCTCCATAAACGCTTGTATTACACAACTTCAAGAATCCAATCGTTATGTCATCCCTATCTCTACATTGCCTTACCTGTTCTTAATCGAATCTTAATATTTCACCAGTAATTTTTATTCTTCTCTATACCTTGCAGCTATATTTCACTCCACTCCTCCTTCTCAGTACTTTCTTGCATATTCTATGCTCATTTCTCCTCCTCTTCCATTTCTCGTAATAACCTTCAATCTCCCCAAAATACCTTAATTTTCTTACTAACCCTTTCAATTTTTTATTCACACATTTCCCTGTGTTAACCTATCAAACTACCAGTACACTACAGTTCATATCCACTTAATTACTCGATAACATCTACTGCCGATCTATCATTTATTTAATATACAGTAATAATTTCTAAAAGGATTTCTTTATTCTCATTCTTCACAATAATCTTCTTCCATTCATCCTTTAACACATTAACTGTTTTATCTTATCATATAAGTATACACGATAAACACTATTCACTCAACTTAATACTTAATTATTATTTCTAAGTCAATTCGGTTTATTACATCACCATATTTTATATTCATAAGTTATACTTAAACCTTTAATTTGCTGCTATATCACATTCACCTCAGTAACGAGCAATTTATTAAATTATAAATACCTAAATTCCATCTTTTATGTAATTTTGATCCTCTCATATGTACTATCTTCTCTCATATTCCAAAAATTGCTTTCCTCATGTCCCCATGTACAACATTTCACATATCTTCTTATATTCTCTTCTCTCGTCTGACACTATTTTGAATTATTCCCTTTCTTCCACATTTTAAACATACCATCTGATCTACACAATCTTTTTCCACATGTCCATCTTTCATGCATTTCAAACATCTTATTCCCCCTTTTTCAAACGCTGCCAGCCCATATGTTCTTGCCACCCGCATTTATAACAAATTTGTCTTTTTCCTTTTATTCCCTCTCGTGTTTCCTTCTTACACACTGCTCCTGTACTTTCATCCATAGCTTGTCTATTTCTATCCCACCACATTTGTTCTTTCTCTTCACCATTTCGGTTCTTTTCCTCATCTTTATCATTTTTCCTTTCTTCAAATATTCGTAATATTTGTTGCCTAATATTATCATATTCTAATTCACTTTCTCCACACCCACCTATTATGATCTGCTCTTGCTATGTTTTCAGATTTGCCGAGTATAGTAAAGGTGCTCCTTTCACGTCATTTCCCCATTCACTCATACCTAAACATATCGCTTCACTCATATTTTATCTATTCCCAATGAGCCAAATTTTTTTTTAGTGTCTTTTATTATAAAAAAATAATTTAATTCTACCTTTATACATAATATCCAAAATCATTTATTTATAACATTTATTAATACCCTAAAATAACACTGGTAGAATATAAACAGACTGTTTAAAATATTAAAGAAGACCCTTTGACACAATCCAATACGGTCTCTGTAAGAATGGATGTGGGTAATGGAAAACATACTATTTATAATGATATACCTTTAAGAATAACAATATATATTATTAGACATTTTCTCCCGTTATTAATTCGACATGTCATAATATATTCAAAAAAAATATTGAATTGTTTAAAAGTACAATCATTGCATTCAATGGTAGATTATTTTAAATCACAAATGAGCTGTGAGGAAAGCAGCCTTCCAATACATTCGAATCCTCATCTATATAGTTTTGTCAATTTACATTCTATTCGTCGATAGCTAGTTTACGCTAAGGGGTAGTATATATTATATCTCACCTCTATTATCACTATGATTCTCTTATATATCGATAACTCTATTCCATTTGTATTGTACTAAGAGCTCTATAATATCTATTCTTTTAAATTTTATATATCTGTTTTCAAATCGAAGCAACCATTAATTTAACTTGGTCGTGTTCATTATTATATATATTGCTCATTACCTCATCTCAGATAATCCATAATCAATATTTTATATGGTACTACAGTATATAAAAACTATTTAATATGTCCACCAAATATCCTGTAATTCTATTAATAAATATGGCCAAAAATGCATGTTGATAATCCTACTTACTTTATTGACGCAAAACAGGTAAGACTTCATATATTATTTATAAAAAAATATCTATTTATATTTTTATTTTTCTAACTTGCGACTTTCTTGTTCCATTATATTCTAATTCATGTCAAATTCTTTGTGTATCGAAATATAATTGAGGTTAATTTTATCCCGATTATGTATTCAGCTTTTAATTAGTCATTATGTTTATCTATTGTAATTAAAAATTGAGAGTTTTATAGTTTTTAATTATTTCTTGTCTGATATTGAATTCGATATTCTTTAACTCCAATTTTTCTCCAATTAGTGTTGCGCTTCTTGTTACATCTCCCAACGACTCATTTTGGTGAAATTATAACCGTTTCTATATCATTCCGGAGATGCAAGTTCATTATGTTGTGATGATTTGTAATAAATCCTTGTACATAAATAATTGACCACTATATATGATATGTTACTTTACTCTTCCATTGTTAGTAACTATGTACTGTGATGCTCTGAGTTAATATGTAAAAAATAATCTATACAAATCTATTTGGGTACTAATAAAAAATTAATATTATTATGTATAGAATAGATACCTAATTTTTGACGGAATTTTGTGGTAAGAATAGCCTTCTTTTCTTTACATATTCTTTCATTTTAATGAGAAATTTCTATTAGTATTTAAGAAGAAATTATATTACTATATGAGAGTGTTTGTATATTTGTTTTAATTTATTCTCTAATGCTGTATCTTTATAAAGTACTTTCGATTACTCATTGTCATCTTTCATATGTGTAGATCTAATTTACTAAGTTCAATTTAGGATGTAAATATGAAATGTAACAATAAACTTCATCACGTTCCTAATTTGAAGTATTGTGTTTCGATCCACGCGATTGTTCCAAGTCTCTTTTGTTGCGTTTGATCATTACCGTGGTGCCTACATATTACTTCTGGTTAAGATCTCCTTTAGCCATTGTTGCAATATTCAGATTAGAGATTATGTAATCTATTAATTATGAACTTTTTGGTCTTATATGATCTAGTGAACATATATCTTTCTTTTAATGTTATTTATAATAATTTCTTAAATCCATTTTCATGATCCAATATTTCTATGTTTCATTTAGGACATAATTACTATTTTGATGGTTTTCTCACTGCACTCAAACCTAACAACCTAATTTTATATTGATGCCTAATTTACGATTGTTTTCATTTCTTTTCATGATTTACTTCTCTCTCCATATTTTTTAAACGTGAATTTAAAGTATTTCTTCAAAGATTCTTCTTTTTTTTCCAACTATATTTTGTCTTTAATTAAATTCTAATTTTTATCTTTGTATTCAATTTTTTTTACTCCTTTTTTCATTTACTAATCCATCAGTTCCTTTATCATATCAGTTAGTTTATCCATTGTTATCTGCATATTAAATATAAAATGTAATTTCTTTCTTCTTTTGACATATTTTGTTTTGTTTCTTATTATTTATATATAGGTTTATTTATTTGATTGTAAAAATGAAATTAAAGTAAAATAATTAATAATGTTGTTGTCACTTAATAATTTTGATAATATTAAATGTTGTAAGATGTCAATGTTTGTGATATTGAGCTTTTTATGTTTACATTTCCATTTGACCTCGTCTGCAATTGATTGTATACCATCCAGTTCCAGCGTTGCAGATTTCAAATTAATCCTTATTGACTAATAAATTCTTGATTGTTATGTGCTGTCTATTATAATTGAATCTTCTCTTTGTGTTCCTTTCGAGGTCGATCATCTATAGTAGCTGTTGTAGACTCACTGTTGTGTAAGTTGTTAAGGTACTTATTCATGAAATAATTATTAGTTCTTATTTTTTCTTGATTAACATCAGTATTGTTTATTATTGCACTAGTAGTTGTGAACGTATGGAAATGAGCTTCTTAATATTGTACAATCATGATTTTTTCAAGTTTTATTATCTCATATATTAATAAATATTCTATATCAATTTTGCATTTTGAGGAATAGGTAAGAAGATTAAAAGAGATTTATATTCAATATAATATATATATATAATATTATTATATATATAATATATATAATATATAACAAAATATAAAAAATAATATAGAAGATAGTAATAATAAATAGTTATATAATATATATATATATATATATAATAATATATGTATTATAATATATATATATATATATACTATAGTATATTATATATTAGCCCACCTGTGGATCATGTTCATAAGAATCATATTCTAAGTCTAATTCTTCATCTTTAATTTCAATTTCAGATTTCAAATCCATTTTAATATACCAGTAGGTTTAAACTTTAATGATAATATATTCAAAATATAATTAATAGCCTGTAAGCAAAGGAAAAAATCCTTGATACATTACAATTAAAATAACATAGAATGGAAATGTAATCCAAAGTCTTCGGAATATATTTATGAAATATTTTACTTTTTCGTATTTATTATTTAAGCATGCAGTTTGATGAAAATTACAATGAAAGAATAAGGAGACTCCCGTTCAACTAGTGATCTATTAACGCTTTCAAAGATTTTATGACTCATTCTAACTATTTTTAGTGATAAAATTACCTATCAAAGAATTATCGTATTCAATATTAAAATACTAAAAAGAAAAAAGTAATGATATTGTTGGGTTAATAATGTAGTGTTATAAGATATTTTTGAATTAATATTTTTATAGCATTAAATTAAATAGCTTGATTCCAAAAAATATTTTTGGTAAAAATTTGAGCTCCGCTGAAACACTTTCAATTTCTACTCTCTACGAACTACAAACAAAAAATCAAAGTAAAAGCATAATAAGCCAAATAAACATCTCAAAATGACTTTTGTAAGATTTTTACTATGAAATGACATGCTTATCATCAAACATGGAGAGTGCTATGACTTTTACAATGAAAAGGCATGTTTACAATTGAAGCAGAGTTCTATGACCAATATATCCATAAACTGATACCTATATCTATATCAAAATCAATATTTTGAATGCATGACATTCAAACATTTATCTACAGAGTACTCTGCTGAAAGAGAGACTTCATTTCCCCATCCTTATGTATTATTTTTTTTTGTTAATTTAACAAGATTTGGATCTTGAAGACCATACGAGACCAGGGTGACAAAGGATCATTTCCTATAAGGGAAATGAATGAGTAAGTTAATACATATAAAAAAAAATTTTTTTTGTCTAGTTTTTAATTTTTAGAACTATGCAGGTATTATCGTTACAGTTCCTATTTGCAGGAATTGGAATAAGGAGAAATATCACATATTTGTGATATCTTTCTATGATAATATATATATATATATTATATATATAATATATAATCTTATACTATATTATATTATTATGTGTATATATATATATATATAATATATTTAATTACTGAAAATGAAATTTTTTATATTAATGATATTATAAAAATATATATATTTCTATAATTCCCAGTATTTGCTATTTAAGTATATAGTATATATATATATTATTATATATCTTCAGAGGTTCCTCAAAACCTTGTATTTCAGTTCTACCGCCCACTTGACAATCAATTTTTTTTTACATTACCAAAACTTAAAAACACAATTATTCATAATTACTTTAATTTAAATTTTAATATAGTTTGTTTGTATATTAGTTTGAGTCTGCGAGTTTATAAACTCTACATTCTAAACAGAAACTTTTTTTACCAGTGAGACTCAATTAAAACGCATAATTTATAATATAAGAGTATCTTTATTCAAATTAAAACAAAACAATAATCAATTTTAATTATTAACACAAACAATAATCTCAATTTTAAATTTAAATTAAATTAATGTAATTAAAAAGAATCTGATGATTTTTAACAAGTTTGTTATATCAGAGGTTTCTTCACAATTTTACTCAAAGAACAGCCGCACGAGTGCGCAAGCATGTTCATTTCTATTTAGGTAAACATGCATACGATTTCTCAATAGTAATTAATATTATATATATATATATATATATAATTATATATATATAATATTATATATATATTATATATATATATATAGTAAAAAACTAAAATTTCTACAATCAAACAGGGCAGAAATAGATGCAACTCTAAAATTACGTAAATAATCCGATGTTTGCGTAGAGGTGGGTTTTTAATTTCATGTGAATTTTAATAATATTAAGTAGATGAAATATACAAACTCAGCAATCGCCCCCCTAAACCACTTTAACACCCCCATTTTTTTCTAGGCTCTTCTACCGTCTCCACCTCTAGGCCTCCAGCGCCCACCAGGGGGCGTTATCGCCCACTTTAGAAAGACATATTATATATATATATATATATAATATTATGATAGTACTTTATATAACTTATAATAGTATATTATATATATATATATATATTTATATAATTATATATTATATAATGTATATATATTATATTATATATATGATATAATATATATATTATATTGTGATAAGTATGTAGGGATTGCATATGGAATCTATTTTTTATTTATTGGGGCGTTCGCCACTAAAAAAAGATTGGGGAACCACTGCTCTAGCCTATATACTATTACTCAGTACTTAACCCTACTTTATATATTGCATACCTCTTTTACTATATATGGTATTTACTGTATTTTAATGTTAAAAACCCTAAGAACAATTGGTTACATGAAAAATAAAAGTAATTTAAAAAAAAACATAATAAAAAAACATAAAAAAATTTCCTTTTTCGTTTTTTTTTAATAACAAATACTATTCACATTTTTTTTATAATCCCAACCCTAGATGAAGCAATAGAAAATGTATAAATCTCAATAAAAAATAAGAAATAACAATGAGGCACCAGAAATTCACACATCATCAATATTTGTATGGCATAGCGTGTTGAATCGGGATCCTATGTTAGGCTAAGTGATAGCCACTAGTTACTTATTGGAAACAAAAATTTTACTTTGCCCAGTTTAAAGCTAACATACTCAACTTGATATAACTGAAATAAGTATAATTCGGTGATGCCGCATAGATTGATTTCATTTATAATAACAAAGTTAAAAAAAAAACTCAATTTTTCAGAAAAGGAAATTCTAAGTTGAAGGGCAATTTATACCCTAATTTATTATATTTTTTTAAAAATAATATAAAAAACTCTTAGAAATTAAAATATAATTCTAAAATAAAAAACTCTGTAGCACTAACCGTGTGGACTATTCGATATGAGTCAAAAAAATTTTTTATTTTATTATTTTATTTTTTTATTTTCAGTGAAATAAATCACCCCTCTTAAAAAAGGCGGGCCCGTCCACTTGGTCACCCCGCTTAATATAGATATATTATAATAAAATTTACTATTTAGATTATATATATAATATATAATATTATAGTATATATTATATATTTTAATTTATAGTATATATATATTTATATATTTAATTTATATAATATATATATATATATATATGATATGTTATATATAATATAATGGATACAGGATATTATAAAACTTAGTTCTATATATATATATTTTACTGATATAAAAAGTGCCAAATAAACATTTTTTTTTTAATTTTCGAATACAAGAAAAAGCATATTTTGGATCTAACTATAAATCACAAAAATAATACTAGATTATTTTTATTTTTTTTTTTTGTGTTTTTATTTTCAAAAATGGGGAAGAGGAATTTATTTAGTATCATTAGAAAATAGATAGGAGAGAGTATAAGAAAGTCACATGGGCCTATCGAGACTGTCCCAAGTCAACCCACTACCCAAACACCAAACATGCTCTCATGAAATTCCACAAAGCACCCTAGGGTACTTTGTCAATACTCTTTACATAGTATACAACAAAGTCTACCAAACTAAAGAAAAAACATGCTAACTTAAAGGTACATTCAAAACCATACTACAAGCTTAATAACTTTTTGTATGTTCATAACATGCAGTTTAACACTTAATCACTTTACTGTTAATTCAAATACCCCCATCTTAAAAACCTCTGTTAAACGATCATTTCACAGTAATTATAATATTTTATATATATTATATATATATATATTATATATATTATAATATATATATATATATATTATATATGTATAATATAGTATACTACTATGTATATATACTAATATATATAATATATAATATATACTCATTGTCGATATTATAATATAATATATATA
>JABUQX010016773.1:60000-63936 GCA_015478945.1 Trachelipus rathkii | reverse complement strand
CTCATCCCGTCAAAACGATTACAGCTCCCCACCTTAGTGCATAAGCCGAAGCGTCCATCAGAGTCAAGCAGTCATTCCCAATATAGTTAAGCGTTAGAAGCGACGCTAAGGCCCCCAATCACCCCCGACAAAATTGCCAGAAAAAACGCATAGGGCAGGATTGAGCTGTTGTGAGAGATAGTATTAAAGTTAAGAGATATTAAGGTTGTGTCAGATTTACCAATAGGAGCGAAAGTAGTGTATTTATAGAGAGAAGGACTAGTGGTGAAACATAGGTTCAAGTGTGTCAAGAATGCGTTGGGAAACGATCCGGAATTGTGTAGTTCTTTGAATTAGTTCTGCGTCCAGATCGTTAAGAATGCTTAATAATTCGGCTCCTCCCCACCTAAATCAGTAATGAGAGGAACCCCAACCCATCAGTGGCATATGTTAAGTGGTTCATCTAGAATGAAGTCCTAGAAATTTGACCGTGACAGTAACAAGGAATAGGCCAACCATATAAGGTTAGGTTCGCGGGAGAAAGGTGGCAAGTTCTTCGAATTCCTTTTCTTAAAAAGCACTGCTGAGGTTTTGGTGGGAAAAAAATGGAAGCCATGGGAGCTAGCCCATTGTGAAATATTTTCAATAGCTATTTGAAGTTGCCGTTCGAAAGGCAGCCTGGCACCGGCTATGTATAATGCTAGGTGCATCGACATAGAGAGAAAAATGAACAGTCGCTGGAATAGAGGAAACAATATCATTAAATCCGAGAGCAATTAGTAGCAGTACACTTAAAACACTACCCTGTGGAAACGCCTTCATCCAGAGTTAGTGGGTGACAGATAGAAAAAGGGGGGAAAGGGGGCCAAAAAAAAACAAAAACCTAAGGGGATTAAGGAAATTTTTTCTTTTTTTTGTGACAAAAGGCATTTGATTAAAAGAGGGAGTTGGTCCGCGAAAACCAAGCGAATGGAGTTTAAGAGAATCCCAGTTCTCCACGTGTGTCATAAGCTTTTTCAAGTCAAAAAAGACACCAAGAAACCATCCCCAGTCTGAGAAGGCTCCGGATGTTCATGTCTTTTACAAGGGAGTCCGCAGTCGCAGTCGAGCGGTTTTGCGGAAAACCAAATTGGAAAAGTTTGAGAAAGCCTGAACGGCTCTCCAGAACAGGGAGAAGTGGCCAGAAACCATTTTCTCCCATTAATTTACAGAGTGACAGGTCAGCGAATTGGTCTTTGGTTGTTTGCCAACTTCGGATCTTTTCCAGGTTTGGGAAGTAGGAATTACAAAAGCTGTAGTGCCCAAATAAGATGGAAAAAGAAGATTCCATGATCAGATCTGTATATAAATCCAGCCAAAAATGCTGACGCCGAAGAATGGATATGACGGAGCATTGTGTACGAAATCATGTCTGGACCAGGGGCACCGTCTTTGCTATTTGCCAATGCAGTATGATACCTCTGCAAGGCTAAAAAGACGGTTTGTAGGTATTAATCTTCCCCTTTCCTGTTGAAAAGTTTTGTAGTGCTGTGTGTCAGTTATCAGTTTTTGAAAGGCTTCAGTGTAGCGGAATTAACTCGAATGGCCTAGCAAAGCTTTAACCTAACGCATCCGCTACCACCGCTGGAGCGGAAATCGTATCAGTTATATCAGGCCATAACGGAGGACTTGGTGAGGAGTTATTTGGAGCGACGAGATATTTTCTGCTATAACTTTCCACAACTAAAGGAAGGAGTTGAATGGACGTTAACAGCAATATGTAAGTTCGAAATATGTTTACGCGTTTTACGATTTAATTCCGCCGAGATCTCGCTGCGGCTGCTTTTAAAAATAATTTCATGTTTGGGTTGTACGGTCTTTTTGTATTGCCTTTAGAGTTTCTTCTTCTCTCGGTTGCCTTGTGCGCACTCTGGGACCACCAAGGGTTGGCCGAACCGCCTGGTCCTGAGGAAGACTGCAGGAAGTAAGCTTCCGCTGCCGAGGATGACACTTTCTGAAAGAAGCAAAAGGCATCATCAACAGTCGAAATCGGTTATTGAAAGGAGAAAGAGGGATAGTTGTGGCCTGATAAAAAGGATCCCACTCCGCTCGATCATTAACGCCAGCTGGAGTTGGTTTTTGCATTGGGCTTGAATCCAAGGCAGCTCATATTAATGCTATTAAGGGTAATGTCGCTGCCGAATAAATCAAAGCGGACTCCAGTAAAAAACGATCCATAAGGAATGGGGCAAAATGAAATATCAATACAAGAAGAAGTTGGTGTATCTAAACGTTCATAGGTTGGAGTTCTGTTTAAGCATCCCAGGGACAAAGGGGTTAGAGATCTATTAAGGATCTTGGACTTAGATGACAGTGAACAGAGTCACGCCCATAAGGGGTGGCGAGTTGAAGTCACACTAGTATACAACAACCGGAGTAGGGAGCTGTTTAAAAGATCAGCTAAGTCCGACCTAGTAAATTCACTACTCGAGCTAAGTTAATTGAACATATTAGTAATGTCGATGACAACGTGAATTCTTTGCCGCACGCATGAAGTTTGTTTGGGGAGAGGGACTGGGGAATAGGGATAGATTTGTGAATGAGTATTCTTGCCCCTCTCCCCTATCATGTCACCTCTTTCTAATAGAATTAACGGCGATTATATTCAGATGGTTAAAAGAAGTCACGATGACATAGTCGAAATTCCTGCAAACATATACCTGGTGTACATATGTTTATTAATTGAACAAGTTCTTCGAAATTAGAAAGTAATAGCCACGACAATTCCATTGAAGGAAAAGTAGTCATGGTGAGTTATGAATATTATGATGGTGGTATATTAAGACAATTTGTCTCTATTACTGGGCGTTAATTTAAGTGGGTTTCAGATTGAGAGGAAGTTGGACGTGGTCTTGGCGAGGAGGGGAACAAAAACCTGGGAAAGTAGTCATACACAAGATTTTAGTTGTTATGACATCTTTAGGGAGAGTTTCAGATGTATTTGTGAAAAGAGCTCACCATGATGTGAGAATAAGTTAAATAAACGCAATCCAACTTGTTATGTGGGTTTGGTTGTTTAATAGAAGAGCATTCGTAATGCTCATATTTATAAGTGAGAGCAGTATCGTATCCCTTTCTCAAGCGAGATTTTCAGAAAATGTGGAGACATAGAGTTGTTTCCATTTGAAATGGGGAAGGAAGCGTGTAACCGAGGGTATTTCTTTTGAGAATGTGTTGAGCTTACGACAATCGATTTCCAATATGGGATTTGATGAATTGGCAAGGTCTGATTCTGGAGAAATTTCCAGTACTTCATCATGTGGGTGATTTTGTTTGGGAAATTGGGCAGTTTTGATTGAAGAAATGGGGACCTTGGTCTATCTCATGCCTCCAACAGACAGAACGCTTAAAGATTTGCCGACGTTAGACTTGAAAGTTTTCCATCACTTTTCTCGGAGGTGCAGGAAGCTTTAGAAGAGAATGGGTGCCATCGCATCCAAGCTCCATTGGAGGGGAGGAGACGGGTGAAAAACATTAGAGAGACGATAAAAGGAACTCGGGAGATGAGTTATAGGAAGAATCAGAGGAACTAAAACTGTCTTGTAGACCTATTAGATGGTTTCGGTTGCTGGGTTGTTCATTAGCTGGGAGTGTTTGGTACAGTCTTTGAAGCCCTTTGCATCTGTCTCAGTAACTTATGGCGAGGTCTCTTCTGAGTTGCATTTTTACATCTGAGGTTTAGTAATGTGGGGGGCGAATTAAGGGACAACGAGACCGTCCTCTTGGCATAAGATTTGGTGAACCAATTTGTGAGTATGGACAGCTGTGTCTTGCAGGAGGTTTTCCAAATTGGATGGATGAGCTGCCTTAGTTTCATTGTAGCTTGTTGAATTAATACTCGGAATAGTCTTCGTATGCTTTTGACGGAGATTGAATAAGGGCTGCTTTTTACTCTTGAGAAATTGGTAGTGTGGGCAG
>JABUQX010016773.1:37500-55000 GCA_015478945.1 Trachelipus rathkii | reverse complement strand
TTCTTTTCGGTTTTTGTAAAAAACACCAAAACAATTTCGCCTACCAAGAACGTTTTTTTAGAGAAGCCCAGTAATAAAAGAAGTAAGTAAAAAAAGCCTCACTTTCATAATATATTATATATTATATAATATATATATATATATATATATATATAAATATATATTTTTTTTATATATAATTTTTATATATATATATATATATATATATATATATATATATATATATATATATATATATATATATATATATATATAATATTTATATATTTTTTTTTTTTTTTTTACAGAAAAAAAAACACCGGCACTCACGGCGACCCTAATCAAGAGAGGTGGTAACCCATGTTTAACGCGAGCAGGACGAGCCAAGCCCAAGGAGAGAATAGCTCACATTCTCCCACCCGACCAGTTGCGAACCTGGGACCCTCCTTTTTGGCGAGTGCTCTAACACTGAGCTATCAGGCGCTTTTATATATAAATAAATAAATATATTAAAAAAAAACCAAAAAAAATATATATAATACATTACAAAATACAAACATTACATACTAAATACATTACACATACACAACATATATATACAAATATAAATATCACTATTATTATAATACATCATTATCACTACTATCACTATCATAGCACTACCGTCATTAATAATATTAATTATATTATTATTACTGATCATCATTACTATCATCATTATTATATTATTATTATTTAGTATATTTCACACAAAAATTCACTATATATAGTATTGATCATCACTTCACTTCACTTCATATAATTTTTATAATATTATTATTATTATTTGATATTATTATGGATTAAAAAAAGAAACCCTGAGAAATCTCCTGCTCCTGGTAACTGCATAATGAGGCCCTCTTCTTTGGGCAAAGATTAAGAGGCGTCGAAAATCCAATACGAGACGAAGTTCAAGCAGAATTTTCTATCATAGGCCAAATTGTACGAAAGTAAATTCCAAAAATTTTCAAAAAAAACAGAATATCCAAAGTTATGCCGCTCCACATCCAATTATTATTTATTTATTAATTATAATATTTACTTATTATATATATTCTAAAAGCAAATTTTAAAAATCGTAAATTATTTTTCGTTTTCGAAAATTTTCAAACTCCTTAAACTAACTGGCATTCTGATGTAGTCCAAATGATAAAACACTCCTGCAAATGTGATAGGGGCAGATGGAAGTAGAGCTCTTATTAAGTTCTTTTGTCCCTACACTTTGCTTGTCCCTTCTCTTCTAATTTATTCTCTTTCCTTCTGATGTTAATCCAACTTGCTTCGACGACCTCTAGATCATAATAATAGTAAAAGTTCAAAAACGCTGCTTGAGGCGTTTTTTATTCGTTTTTTTTCTCTACGTCACGTCTCCTAGTAGACCAAATTGTTATGGTGTTTTCTATAGAAATCTGGATGAAAACAAAATAGTGATTAAAAACGACCAGAAGCGAAGAAATAATATTATATATATATTATAATTATAATATTATAATATTATATAAGATATATAATATATATATATAATATAGACATTCTAGATATATATATATATAATTTATATATTAATATATATATATAAAATATTACATAACTATATATATATATTATATACTATATATAATATATAGATATAATATATATAACCTATATATATATTTATATATAAATATAAGTATTATATATTATATATAATATATATATAATATATATATTTATATATAATATATATATATATATAATATATATAATATATATATATATTAATATATATATATTATATTATTTCTCCTTCTGTCGTTTTTAATCACTATTTTTGTTTTCATCCCAGAGTTTCCTATAGAAAAAAAGCGACCATAAACAATTTGGTCTACTAGGAGACGTGACGGTAGAGAAAAAAAACGAATAAAAAAACGCCTCAAGCAAGGTTTTTTGAACTTTATAATAAAGGACTTAAGTAAAAAAATAGAAAATTACTTTTATGCTGATTCATACTATAGTTGTTGTTTGTTTTTCTTTTTCTTTCTTTATTATAATGAGGAATCAATGTTGTGCCAGCGACGGTTTACAATTGAGTCATTTGTGCAAATAAGATATTACCAGATTGTGCCAATTTAACATATCAGTGACAGTAAAAGCATTTCCTAATAATAAATATAATATAATATTATATAATATATATATATAAATATATATAATATAATATATATATATATATATATATATATAATTTATTATATATATATATTATATACTATATAATAATATTGGACGTCGGGCAGGAGGTTGCTAGCCCCACTGATGACTTCTAAGCAGCCTCCGGGAAGAAACGCCACTTTATCATGACAACGCTTCAACTCTTCAACATCAAACATCCCCTCTATTGAAGTGGTTCTCAAAACAACTACCTTACCTCCCTTCAAATGGTGTACACCAGAGTGACCAGTGCCACTGTTGTGGCACAGCGAACACCAGCAAGCAATCATGAACACCATCAAATGTGATTACGAACACCCATCAAATCCAGTTTCTCTCTACTGGCGCTACTTTGTTCGGTCATCCTGTGCCGCCTGTACCGTGCTTCTGCACTGGCATCCGACCAACTGCACTAAGAGTACAGAGTGGTCGAAGTCTTCTCAGTGACCTTAATGTCTGCACACCTGGCTCTTCACCTGACAGCTACTCGCTCCTCTACTAACCGGACGTCTCAAGGTCGGAGAGCGGAGTGTGCTGCGCATTGTCACTTGGGGGAATTATGATGGCATCATGGGTCAGGATATGCTGCTAGCACCTACTGAATTGACTCATTAGCAGCCTCCGGGAAGAAAACGCCATCTTTGTCATGACACAACGCATTGAACTCTCAACACTTAAAACATCCCCTATTGAAGCTGATGGTTCTCAAAACAAACTTAACCTTACCCCCCTTCAATTGTAATACTTGTAAAATAATTAGTAATCTTATATTATAACTATATTATAATATTACTATATATTAGTATATATATATGCCTATAATTCTTAAACTAGCATAATTTAAATTTTGAGTATCTAATAAATATATATATAAGGTATACTTGCCACATTATGCCTAATATATGTTATATATAAAGTATATAATATATCAATAGTTTATATATATATATAATATATTTATATAATAATATATACTATATATACTATAATATATATATATATATATATAAATATATATATACAATATACATATATAAATGTATATTATATATATATTATATATAATATATAATATATATATATACTATATATAGATATCAGTATATATTATATATATATATATATATATATATATGCGTCCAATTTTCTGCTTTCCTTCTCACTCATATCCACTTTCTTCTTACACTGGAGTAGCCTCCTATATTCCCATCCACACCATATACACCACAACATTACAACAAACATTTCCTTTAAAACAAAACCCTGATGATGACACGACTGAATAGCATTGGAAGCAAAACCAAGAGGGGGAGCCTCCAAAGTAACCCTCACCCTCCTGCCTCCCATCCAACTTGGAGTTTTACGGCCTCTGGTGATGGTTGCGTGCGGTTACGATATTTTCTCTTAATTTCACTTTGTGACATCACCCCTCTTCTTCGACTGACCTGCACCCTCCTCTCAAACCCCTACACATCATATTCTTAACCGAAAACTCAGAAAGTGTAATTGAGTGTTTCGGACAACAAGCCTTACTGCCTCTGTTCCCTGTTGCACTGTCTCCTCCTCAATTTCAGCCAACAATAATTGATATTTATAAGAAATTAGAACATTAGAAAAAGTTAATGACAGTAAGAACCCCACTGGGCCGGAATCGAGGACTGCCTTTACTCAAAAGCCACAGAATCAATCATCAAACAACATGTTCATGCAAATCCACAAGCACCCTAGGGTTTTTCAATAACTTGCATAGTATACACAAAGTCTAAAAACCCCCCCCCCTTGTTCATGCAAATCCACCAAAAGCACCTTAGGCATGGCAATAACTACATAGCATTCCACTAGATTAGATTAGAATTAGATGTAGATTATAATTGTTAGGGTGAGTGGTCTCTATTGAGGCCCCTTGTCACTGCGACCCACTTGAATCTTTTGACACGCCCTTGTCTATTAAAATTCCTGGTTCATCCGATTTTCCGCAGGAAATTCAGGGACTTTCCAGGAGACGAAAGTTTTGAATATCGTTAAGACTTTATACAATCCCTCTGCCAATTACCAATATCTTTGCCAGCTTAAAGCTTCGCAATTACATAGTGAATGTGTTCTGCGCTGTCTTACTGCTTCCACGGCCAGTTCGCGCATGACATCACAATCTCAACTTTCCATTTCTTAAGTTGAATCTGAACTGGCCCATAGTCCAGTCAAAAATTCCAGTTCCAAAGTCTGAAATCAGGATCTACTCAGAGCAAGCACTTCTTTTGCCTTTCTCGGAGAAAAATCAATTCAGATCTTTAGCTTGTCTGAGACCAGGGATGCTAGTCGTCCAGTAGTTGGTCATGGCTTTGTATTCCCATTGTGTCAGAGATTCTTTAATGTGGGCCTAGAAAGTCCACAGAAGGGTTCCGGACCACAGTAGGCGGTTCTGGCTCCTTCCTTAGCGAGGCGATCAGCCTCTTCATTGCCTGGTACACTTTGATGCCCCGGCACCCACATCAGACGCGTCAACGTGAAGTTGAGCCAGTTGCTGTAAGGTACGTTGACATTCCCAAACCAGTTTGGCAGTCAACGTGCAGAGCTCAGAGCCCCCGAATTACTCGCGCCTGACTATCAGTTGCCCACAGCGTCTTGCCCCTCGATCCCTCTTTCCAGGTTTATTCTGCACATGCCATTATAGCTGTAAATCTCCGCCGAAAGATGGTGGGAATAAGCGCCCAGCCATACTGACCTGCAGCTGGTCCGACCAGTCCCGCGCCAGTCAACCAATCCATCACCGATTCCATCAGTGTACCCAACGTGATGGTTCCTGATTCCAAGTTTTAGGACCTTCCATACGTTTCCCAAGTTGAACTATTTGTAAAAGGATTTTTATACTTTCTTTCCAAAGCTTTTTTGTTTTGCATTAAGTCCGAACTACCAATACCTTTTTGTAACTCGCATCTTCCAAAATTCGAAGGTGTCCGAGTCCAATTCTTTGTTTAATTTGACCAGAATGGCCCAGTGTCTGGTCACATGCATGGCGCTCCCATCCTAATGGCAAATGCAGAGGAAGGATGCCATCATGCCTCCAATGGCTGCAGTAGCGGCATTATGCATTGCCCCTGTGACGCTAGGCATGCAAGCCTTTGCAATTTTTGCAGTTTATTTTGTGCAGTCCGTTGTTCAACCTTCGGCCACCAAACAAGTGAGGCATAGGTACACTCACCTCTGTTGTTGATGTCTTTGCTGCCCCACAGGGTGTGATGGGCATTTGCATCGCATCCCAAAATCAGTCCCCTGCAGGTCCGCTGACAGGTATTGAGCAAGCCTGTGAAATTCTTCCGGAGTGTTCATAGGTCCCCGCAAAAGTATTGCCTAGGCAATACTGCCTCTTGCACCCCCCGCGCGGTTGGCACCTCTACTAGGGCTGCTATTAGGTCCCTTGTGGTGAACTCCGGAATGGACAGGGCATTGACCCCACCACCGATGACCATCGCCGCACGAGGCGCGCAATGGTCCCGACAGTAGAGCAGCTTACCCATTCCACTTGGTATTCCTTTGATTGTTCTCTCTCACCCATGGCTCCTGTATGAGGGCTATTTGC
This sequence comes from Trachelipus rathkii, assembly GCA_015478945.1. Taxonomy (NCBI): domain Eukaryota; kingdom Metazoa; phylum Arthropoda; class Malacostraca; order Isopoda; family Trachelipodidae; genus Trachelipus; species Trachelipus rathkii. Next base: position 49,212 of record JABUQX010016773.1, on the reverse strand, counting down.
AGCCTCTCGCATACAAAGGTCCGGACGAGAGCATCAGTTGCTGCCTTTGCGTGGTGCAAATTAATTTGAAGGCAGCTCAAGTTGTTTTTATCCATTATGCAGATTTGGATTTGGGGTTCTGACTTGATCCCTTTGCCAACCGATTTTGTTTGGCCTTCTTTCCCACTCTCTGCAGTTTGATTTTTCTTCTTTGGCTGTGAACCAGAGGGTGTTACCTTTCCTTTAAGAGCCAAGGTTTTCCCCTTTTCCTTCGGAGTGTAGTCCTCAGGTGAGGCCGTTTCGCCAGAGGTGGGGAGCCTACTTCCCCCCTCGGGTTTCCCGCTCCTCTTTCTGAGTCTAACAGTACCAAATTTATAGCTGAGCAGATGGTTTTGGGCTCTTAGCTTGGTTTCAGAGTGCTGGTCAAGAGAAAGGACGAGGTGCACAGAATCACCCCTCTCTTTCCTTTTCAGGACCCTCCACTCGTCAATGCTCAGGCCAAGGTTCTATGCCTTTACAAAGATTAGGATCTTATCGTTCCCATCCTTTGCACTATTCTGGAAGAGACCAGTCAGTACTATGGGTCGGGGAATTTCATCCCCTCCACTGTCCTTAGTATCTGCCCCCTTCCCAAAGCTTTCAAACTGTCCAACAAACGAGTTTCAGCACTCTGCTGTGACTTCTCAATCGCAGTTGAAACTGCCCCACCCTGTTGAGGATAGAGCGTTGAAACTTTGCTGAGTGTGCCGCAACTAGCTCCCACATCCTGCCCAGGATATACCTTCTGGTATGCGCTTAAGTTGTTCATTGTCAGATTCTTGGGATAGTCTTTAGAGATCTATTCCTATTCTAATTGTGATTCAAGGTAGGACTTGAGGTAGCGTGGGCGCTTGCGCTCCCATCACTGCCTCCAGTCCTAGGTTTCTTTGGCACCCCCCTTGGCGTAGAGTCACTAAGGCGCGCTCTTTTTTCCGCAGGCGGGGGCCATAGGCAACGGAGCTAGTTTGCGTGCCTCTGAAGGATCGTGCCCGTTCTTCACCAGCCACCTATATCTTCTCTCGCCGCGCCTGGAAAATGCGCGGCATGTTAGTTAGGAGCTTTTGAATAGACTCCATCAATATTAATGCTACTCCCCTAAGGTGTGCAGCAGCCCAAAAGTTAATTCCTCTTTCCACCCCCCTGACAGGGACTGTAAGCCCTTTTCAGTTGAAGTTTCGGGAGAATCCAAAGAAGGCCTTGAGGCTTTTGGGAGTGGCGCTTAAGGGGTGCCCCCCTGTAAAAGTTTTTTTCGTATCCATAAAAAAATAAGTAAAACTGAGGAATTATACGTCAACCCGCCAGCCAGAGCCTCATACTGCGGGAAGGCTAAATTGAAACAGGAGGTCGCCTGGTATCCTGAGTTCGCATACTTGAGACCGAACTTCCCTCTGGCCATGCATCCCTTGGCGTATGCTGTTCCACCGTGGATTGGGGGCGGCAACAGTTTTCCCCCCAGCGACCTCCGCTACTAAGGCAGCAGACTGTCCCTAGGTGGAAGTAAGCCCCTCCGCCACTACAAGACGCATCGCCATTGGAGGGGATAGCATACACTAAGTCTACGACTAAAAATTATTCCAATCATTTATTACTAAATTTAAGCTAACCACACTATAAGCTTTAATAACTTTATAGTAACATGCAGATTAACCTTAACAACTACTATAACTAAAAACCCGCCAATTTGGCTTAGTCAAAATACACTACATGATACCCAAACCATCCATATACGTAACCAATCCTTTCTTAAATGTTCAAATCGAGTCGCACTCAACAATCTCCTGTGGCAAACCATTCCAAAATTTAATAATCCTATTACTGAATGAATGCTTTCTTATATCAAGATGGCATGCTTTCTTAATTTTCTTACTATGTCCCCTGGTCTCCTCCGTTCCGTGCTCTTACTACTGAAAGAAATTTATTGTCCCTCACAATCAATAGAGGTAAATATTTTGTAGACTTCTGTATCATGTCCCCTTGAGAAATCTCCTTTCTACAGAAAACATTCCTAACTTCTTCAGCCTCTCCTCATACCTCTTACCTTCAAACCCAGAAATCATCCTTGTTGCTCTATGCTGCACTCTTTCTAACATATCTAAGTCTTTCTTTAAATAAGGGGCCCAAGCTTGTGCACAATACTCTAATGCTGCCTTAACACAGTATATACACTTTACTTATACTTCCTTGCTCTTGTAAACAACATTGCGATTTATTATGCCTAGCTTTTAATTAGCTTTATTCTTTGCTTCCTAACACTGATTAGCTACTTTCAAATTACTGCTTATAATTACATCTAAATCTTTTTCTTGGTCCACAGACTCAAGCCAATCCCCATTCATATCGTAGTTAAAACTTTTATTTGAAAAAACCTACACTTTTTACTATTGAAATTCATTTACCACTTATCTGCCCACCCAAGAAGTTTATCAAGATCATTTTGAATCTTTGTACATCCTTCACTATTTCTGAGGTAGCCACTTTGAAAACTGAAAACTTAGAAACCTTGCATTAAAGTCCCTGGTCTAAATCATTTATATATATATGAGGAACAATAGTGGCCCCAATACTAAACCCTATGGGATACCACTCTTCATTATTTCCTATGATGACTTATTACCATTTAGTTGTAAACACTGTTTTCTATTCCCCACCCACTCTTTAATTCAACCATGTACCACTCCACCTATACCCATTACAATAACTATTCATCAACTTATGTGGGAACCTTATCAAAAGTTTTGCTAAAGTCTAAATTATAATATCAACTGGATCTCCTTCAAGTTCGAATAGCAGTCAGTATGTATTCCATTAAATTCCTTAAAAGGTTTGTCTGACATGACCTACCCTTTCTGAAACCATGCTGGGTGGGAGTTGTACAATACCTTGTTATCTTCCAAATATTTCTCAAAATGCAGGGCCCTCTTAACCGCTAGACAAAATAGGCAAATGCCTAGGGTGGCCCTAGATGGCTAGAACGCGGCAGACAACGACAGCAAAAAAGGAAAATAAAAAAAAAATAACTATATATATATATATATATATATATATATTATATAAAGCATGGTTTTTCTATCTTACTATACATAATATATATATATATATATATATATATAATATATATATATATATATATATATATATATATATATATATATAATATATATATATATATATATAAATATATATAATGGCTTCATATAATATATATATATATTATATATATATATATATATATATTAGAATATATTTATTGATATATATATATTATATATTATATAGTATATATATAAAATATATATAATATATATAATGACCATGGAACAACTAACCTTTCTCGAATTTCTAATTGGTGCATGAAGAACATGGTTATTTTTAATGCCTAAAAAAGCTTGTCTCCTTCATCTTACTACTCGACATAATCTTCCACAAAACTACAACATTTTCTTCAAAAACAGAACTCAGACCTTCGTCTGTCCTTAATATGATTCATGTTCATATTCTTATGATCTTTCTTAGAAGAATCACAATATTCTCTTTCTAAACAAGCTTCTAAAAGGTTGGGTGTTTTGGGGCTCTCTCAGAATTTCTTCTGGCCCCCCCAGTTGCTTGATCTTCATATGGGTGTCGTTCTCCCCTGTGTGGAGTATGACTCATAAATCTGGGGTGATACCACTCACACAGTTCTCCTTGAGAAGGTGAAGTATGGGGCATTTTGCCTTATCAACTCTCTTGGTCTCATTGACTCTCTCCAGTTTTTTCTACCCGCCGAACTGTTGTGTCACTTTCATTATATTATCGCTACTGCAACGGACACATAGATCTTCTGAACTCTTCACTCGCATACCTCCTCCATTGAGAAGGTACGTCAGGGAAGGCTCCAATTTTTTTTCGGGCTGGGCCCAATTTTCATTCCATCTAAAAATGGACATAAAAGTCTTAATTTTCAGGCAATTTTGATGAGGGGAGAAAAGCAAACCGCAGCTTTGTCTGACGTCTAAAACGTCGTTTTCGAGTGTTTTTCTGTGTCTGTAGTCATTGTTTTGGTATTTTCATTTTTGAAAACCTATGTTTTTGGCATTTGTCGAAACTCCTCCTACAATTTTTTTTGAAATGACTTCAAACTTGAAATTACAAAGATTGGACTATGTATCCTTAAATTATGTAGAACGGGAATTTTTGATATTTTGACCCCAATCTGAGCAGTGAGTCGATTTTCAAACCTACTATTTTTGGGTTTTCCAAATTAAAATTCGTATTTTTTCTGTTCATCCAATCTGGATGAAAAATTTTTTCAAGAAAAACCATTTGTAGTCGGGAAGAGCATATTTTTATATTTAGATCAGTTTTTTTTGGATATGCAATAGTTTTGAATTTTTTCTTGGAGCAAATTTTCCAAAAAAAATTTTGAGAAATTTAAAAAATATATATTTCTGAGTAAATAAAAAAATTATCTAAGTAAAAAAGATATATCTGGCCCGATTATATACGGCCTGAAAATTTGATGTTGATAGGATGTGTAAGAAAAAAAAATCTCAATATTTCACTTTTTCACGATCAAACAATCTTTTTTTTGAAAAAGTGAAATATTGAGATATTTTTTTCTTACTCATACCAGGATACCAGGATATATCTTCCCTACAACACTCCATAAACTAATCCCCCTAAAGGTCCCCCAATTCTCCTTATCTCTCTTACCATTATATAAGGGTACTATTGCTGCTCTCATCCAATCCTTCGGAACTATGCCCTCCATAAACGCTTTGCTACACAACCTTCAAATCCAGTCAATCACAATTTCGCCTCCATTCTTTATCATTTCACCAGTAATTTCATCTATAGCTGCTGAGGATTTATCATTCTTCAACTTTCGCACTCTTTCTATTATCTCCTCCCTGCTAATTACCTCATCCCAAAATACCTGTTTCTTCTTACACTATCAAACCGACACACACGTTCACTATTACCTCTTCATCACTGCCAATATTATGCAAATTTTTGAAGTGGTCTCTCCACGCTCACTTGACATCAATTTCATCAGTCACGAAAGTATCATCCCCATTTATAATTCTATAAAGATCTTTCCCTTATTCACTTTCATAACCTTTTGTACTTTCCTCCGTAAAAGCTTCATATTCCCTTTTTAAGTTCCCATTCATCCTCCTTCCAAACTGTTCATTTACCTCTTTTTTCCTAATACGTTTGCAACATTTAGTCTTCCTTTTTTCCATCCTTATACATTTCAATACACCTTTCTTTTGAGAGCTCATCATTGACATTTAGCAAATTCAACCAAGTCTTTTTTAACTTTCAACAGCTTTCATTACCTCTTCATTCCACCATTCACTATTTAATTCTAACTTCCTACTTTTGCATATCCATATCATTCTCCTGCTTTGTTAACAAAGGTTATTTTGTTTCCAGATTTGTTTAATTTAAACTTGTTCACATTCAACTCTCATATACTTTTTCTTTTAACCTTGTTCTCTTAACTTCCCACTCTTAATTCTCTCCACTTCTTTTCTTATCTTTTCCTCACCATCCATGCCCCCCCCCCTAACTTAATCTTACATAAAACATAGTATTCTCATCCCCAACCCTTTCACTGATTTAACTTCAACATCTTTACCAACACTTCGGTTCCATCTCTATCTACCCCAACTCTCGTATACTTATGAATACACTTGTACACGAAGAATACATTGCTTATACACATACTTCTCCCCTTACAGAAATCAAGCACCTTCCTACCATTCCATTTTCATCCGCAGTCCCAAAGGCACCAGTTATACCATCCCTTTATTGATCACCTATTAAATAATTTTAGTTGGCCAGCATAATCAATCTGAAGCCCCTACTCACTCCATCCAAAATATCATTTAGATTATATCAGAAAATCACACTCTGATCAACATCACCCTCAGATGAACCATATGTTACGACCACACACATTGGCCATCTCAAACTTAAATTTAACCATTAGAATTCTAGTACTCACAAGAAAAATTCACCATAGCTCCGTGCCACAGGTCACTCATCAAATACAACTTCTTCTTCCCCACCTCTCATTCCTCTCCACTTCAGCACACACACATTTTGCCTCACACCACTCGTCTTCCCCACTTCCTTTCATCTTTTTTTAGTCACAGCAAGCAAATCAAATTTCCCCTTTCTAAATATATCCATCACCTCTCTCCTCTTCTCCTCACAATTTATTCTTTTAACATTGCATGTACCCATACGATTCATACAATTCCGCCGAAAGATAGAAGGTCGCTTACGGTGATCACGACCAGGTCCGAGGCATGCATAAGCATTGCCAGGGCATAAATAAGTGACAAATGGTCCCCAACCCAACTGCCACTGTCTCTTTAATAGCCTCATACGCCATGCAGAACATACGGGTTTGGAACACTTTCTCTACCACGGATATATGAAAAAAAATGTGTGGTCTGTAATAGTAATATTGTTTTATTATCTGTATGTGATACGGAGTCTACTATTGTGTAAGAAGAATATGGATATGATGAGTGCAAGAGGGGTGACTCTTTGGGCACTCGAGTGTAATGGCATGTACCCAACACATAAAATGCCCAATGGGAAGTAATCTCATCGCTCTTCGATAGTGCTCTCTCTCTCTTCTCTTGCTCTATATATATATATATATATATATATTATACATAATATATATATATTACTATATAGATATAAATATATATATATAATATATATATATAATATATATATATTATATATATATATAAAATAATATATATATTATATATATATATAAATATATCATAAATATATATATATATATATATATATATAATATATATATATATATATATATGAATAAATATAAATACTATAATACAGTATATACTATACCTAGATTCATTTACAAAATTTCCGTAAAACATTTCAAATGATTTTTCCACTATTTGTAAAAATTATCCCATTTTTGTATATATATTTAGTATTAACCATAGCCTTTATATACAGAATGGAAACATCCTCATCCTCATAAAAGGAGAAAATCACGATTTTAAAAATTAACATCCGATAAGTTGCTATATATAATATATATATATATATATATATATTATATATATATATTATTATATATTGATCACATGTATATACATATGTATATATATAGCTAATCCATTTTAGTTAATTATTAAATATATAATATATATAAAATATATATTATATATATATATAATAATATACTGTATAGATAGAAATATATATATATAGATATATATGTATATATATAATATATATATATATATATATATATATACGTATATAATATATATATATATATATATATATATATAATATTAATATATATATAGATATATATATAATTATATATAATATATATATATATATTGTGTGTGTGTGTGTGTGTGTGTGTGTTACTTGTATTTGCCTGAATCTTTTCTTTTACATTCAGTACAAATAAAGCTACAATAGTTGTCTAAAAAATAAACGATAAAAAAAATCAAAAAATACAAACAACAGTTATTATGATACTGCATCATCAGTTATTTTCAAACTCTTTGGTATCAAATGTTTGCTTAACGGCATATCAACGGAACATTAATCAAATGAGGACGTTTCGGAGTACAGCCTCCTTACCACAGTTAGTGCCCTTAAGGTCATTTGAGATTTATTAAAAAAGTTCTTATGAAAACAATAATTTGTGACGGGGAAAGAATTGGTTCTATAAATTACTTGCTTTGTTTAATTATGACTTGACTTAAAAAAAATATAATATGTGAAGAAGGGACTATCAGCAAACATATTAGCTAATTTAGTACTAATACAAATATGACCAAAGAAGCTTTAAAATACTAACAACTCTCAATACAGATCTCATTAGTAATTAACATTTAAAGATTCCTTGAACTAAAAGAAAAATAAAGTAAATTCCTAAAGAATTGATTACACAAAACTGCATTCAAAACCATTTTCCTAACCATATATATATATATATACTATATATATATAATATATAATATATAAATATATGTGAGTTATATATATATATATATATATATATATATATATATATATATATATATATATATATATATATATTACATTGCTGGAGAGAGGTGAAGATAGACGGGGTTCCTCGGAGAACAGCGAGCGATCTCTCCAAACAATAGAAGCCAAAAAGGTTCTTACAACAGAGGGAAAGATCAAGAAAGGCAAAACAGACCTTCCACTAAGTGTGCTTCCAGGTGAGTGGAATGCTGACCACATTCTGCTGAAATCATCAAAAAATGTGAGTTTATATTTCGAGCCCTCGAAGAAGCGAAAGAATTCAGTGATCTGAAGAAGAAAAACTCGAAATACTATAGTACTATACATTTAGTAGCCATAATAAATTTCCAATGAAAGATACTCTAGAAAGAACAAACAATTTTTTATAGAAATGAGCAATTATATAGATATAGGGAAAATATTTCGAGCCTTCAAAGAGGCGAAATAATTCAGTGATCTGAAGAAGAAAAACTCGAAATACTATGGTACTATACATATAGTAGCCATAATAAATTTCCAAAGAAAGATACTCTAGAAAGAACAAAAGAAATGTTATAAAAAAGAGCAGTTATATAGATATAGGGAAAATATAAACAACACCTGCTAGTAAGTTCAGTAGCACAGCTACTAACATTAGAATCGGCAAGATTCAAATAACTAAAGAACAGAAAGACAAGATTAAAAGGGAGGTTAATGAATACCTTGAAGAAATAAATATATGTGAGGAACAATGGTCTGGACATATGAGAAGATGAATATTTGATGAAAACTTATTTTAAATTGAAAATTTATATTTTTAAAAAAAATGGTCAAACAAACAAAGGAACTTTGCAAAATAGTGAAAGGATAAATATTTTCCTCAAATGATTTTATGGAATATTAGTTCGGAGAGGTGCATAATGATATTAGTAGGAAACAAATGGTTAACCAAAAGAAGTCAAAACAAAACTATTTATTAAAGGAACAAAGGTAAAAGAAAGCCCCGCTACCATCTCAAAGAGAAATAGAACTTATAAAAGAGAAAGCTTTATATATATTTATATATATATAATATATATATATATATATATATATAATATATATATATATATATATATATATATATAATATATATATATATATATATATATATATATATATATATATATATATATATTAGATATATATATTATATATATATATATATAGTATATATATATATATATATATATATAATAATATTATATATATATATATATAATATATATATATATAATATATATTTTACTATATATATATATATAATATATATATATATATATATATTTGATATATTTGAAAAAGAATTATAAATAACAACTAAAATGGTAGAGTAGATAAAAGAAAAAAAGAAAAAAAAACAATTTCCAAAAAATACGAGATGACTTAGTAAGGAAGAACAGGGGAATAAAAACCTTCACAATATCATAAAATTAAAAGAGAAGATACATTATTTGTCAGAAAGAAATTTTAATATGTAGAAGAAAGATTAAAACAGGAACAAGAGAAACTAGAATAATCTAAAATGATATGTTATGAAATGTATATGTAGTTGGGGAATGATGATCTAGAGTCCCGCGGGAGACAGTAGTTAAAGTAGTGAGGATGAAATAGTTTATGCGAATGATGAATTGGAAGCAAATCCAGATGAGGAGCAGGTAAATGATGAAAGAGATAGTGAAAGAATTAGTGAAATTCAAAATCAAACATAAGAAGAATCAAACAACAATAGAGAAATTGAAGGAGAAATACTTTCAAAATCTCACATTACAGAAAGGAAGATGTCCATCTTGGAATGAAATAAAAAAATTAAAAAAAAACAAGATCACTAGTAACTATTGGCTATTAAATAAGTATGCAGGAATTACGAACAGAATACTGCCACTAATTGTACCACCAAATTGTGATATAAGATTGGTAAATCGGCTATATTATGATACTGCTAGAGAATAGCTGACACATTAGGTGTCAAAACCAGGGAAATTGCAAGAACAAACGAACCAGACAAAAAGAAATAAAGCCACCCTGAAAAATCATTCTAGAGAAAGAAATATAAAACTTAAGAGAAACTTTGGTACAGAACCTACTACATAAAGAGAGAGGGTGGAGAATGGTAACCCACTTGTTCATTTGATAAGGAGAAAGCTTACGTTAGTTGCAAAGTTTAAGAAAAAGCAATGTTATGAAAATGGGGAAAAACAAGAATAGAATATTTAAAGAGGACCTAACAAAACTCTATAGAGAACTGAGAAAGAATACTATCAAAAGTGGCAAGACCAACCCTTTAAGAAGAAATCGAGAGATTCTGGAAGGAGATTTATGAAAGTGAAGTTAACCGTAATAACGAGGAATATTTTAAAAGAGAAATGGTAAACAACGATCAAATACCTACTATTGAATCAATGGAAGAATTACATAAAATGAAGAAACCAAGATTATTATAAAGAGTGGAAGTTGGAAAGCACCAAGAAAATACCAGATACTTAATGTATGGTTAAAGAAATTAAAAGTAATTATAAATCCTCTAACAGAGAGTTTTAACAGGTTAATAGAAAGCTGGAAGAAATCTTAGGTTGGCTCAATAGAGTTACAAGATTAATTAATACCAAAGAATGATGAATTGTAATTAACCAGCAAATATCATCTTATCACTTGTCTACCAAGTACCAAACATATATAAAATATTAACAGGAGTCATATCAAAAAGGTTAACAACACATACAGAAACAAACAGCACAATTTATGCAAAGCAAAAAGGATGCAAAGGAAGCTATAGAACAAAAAATCAGTTATTAATAAAGAAGATGATAATGGAGAACATCTAATTATGGTATGGGTCGATTATAGAAAGAAAAATACGACAAAGTCACTCATATATGGATTAAGAAAGTACTGAGGATTATAAAGTTGATGATGTTATTGTAAATTTTCTAGAGAAGGCTATGAGGAAATGGAAGCTAGATCTGGTGTTGCTTCATGAAAGGGGTCAATTGAAAATAGGGGGAATAAAAATAAAAGGAGGGATCTTTCAGGGGGATTCTATTTTCCCAATTATTGTTTATATTGACCCTAAACCCCCAAAGCACGGTAATAAACAACTTGTAAAATTGATACAGGGTGAATTCGACAAGAAAAAAGGCAAAGGATATCACACTTTTTTTTTATATGGATGGTATAAAATTATATCCTCCGAATAAAGAAGAATCTGAAAAACAAGTAGAAGTAATGAAATTGTATTCTGATGACCTTTGCATGGAGTATGGATAAATGTCCATAAAAAAGAAGAACAGAAGTTGGCAATATAAGGATAAATGAAGTGTAGATACGTGAATTGGAACAAGATAACACCTATAAGTACTTTGGTATAGAAGATTCAGATGAAATAAAATAAAATGAGATGGAAGAAAATAACAAAACAATATGTCAAAAGATTGAAAAATGAAAAGTATATTAGAATCTGAATTCAAGTACAAAAAATTAAATTATAGCCAACAATCAAAGACTATTTGTATCGAAAGCTTAATTGGTGTAGTTTTTAAAAGCCAGCCAAAGATTAAACTACATCGTATGGTTTGTCATTGGAATAAAAAAATTTATTGAGATTATTAAAATGTCGTTACG
>JABUQX010016773.1:30000-32500 GCA_015478945.1 Trachelipus rathkii | reverse complement strand
ACCTGTCAGTGGGACCCATCGAGAAAGGTCCTTGGGTTACACGGGCCTAACGGCTAAATCCGCTGGCTGGCCAGACCTATCGCGGAAGCCGGGAAGTTTCTTCCCATTAGCAGCAAAGCACACTACCAATTGTACTCATTAACGTCTGAGTGGGACGAAGCTAAAGTTAATAGAGAATAGCTCACATTCTCTCGTTCCACCCGGTCTCGAACCTGGGCCCTCTTCGGCTTGCTAGGCGAGTGCTCTACCTTTGAGCTACTTATTATATAAAATACAATTTACACAAACAAAAAAGTAATCGTTATCAAAACCATATTTAACAAAGATAATTTGGCACATAAAACTGAAAAGGATATATATATATATATATATATATATATATATATATATATATATATATATATAGAAATATATTTTTATATTATATATATAATATATATAATATTATATATATATAATATATATTATATATACTATATAATAATATATTATATACTATTATATAATATATTATATATATATATGTATATATATATATATATATTATATTTATTAAATTTTTTTTTTTTTAAATTTTTAAATTTATAAATATATAAATACAATATACATATATATATATATATATAGTATATATATATATATATATTATATATATATATATATATATATATATATATAGCGGAAAAGCTGGTTTTCTTTCCCGGTTATGGTGTTCCGGGTTCAAGAAAAGAGCTTTCAATTTAAGCGATATTTCCCGTCCTTGTAAAATAAAAACCTCTTTAAGATATGTTAATAGAAGTCCTTTGCATTATTTCTTTGCTATAACATGCAACAGTAATTATTTAAGTCTTCCTGCTTAAATTAATTATTTAATTATAATATATATATATATATATATATATATATAATATATTATATAATATATATATATATATATATATATATATATATATATATATATATTATATATATATATATATATAATATTATATATATATATATATATATTAATATATAATATATATATATATATAATATAATATATTATTTATATAATATATATTATATATATATATATATATATATTATATAATATATATATATATCATATATATATATTATATATATACTATATATAATATATATATATATATTATATTTGTGAAGATCCGAAGAGTGCAAGGAAAGGAATGAGGAAATGAAAATTACATCAGAGGAAATTTTAGATATTATTTCAAGAAAATTGAGTTAATTCATAAGCCAGTTGAATATTGTTGTGTAATTTATGAGAAATTAAAAAAATGATATAAAAACTTATCTCGGAAGAATATATATATTATTTCTTTCTTTCAAGGCAAGAGGTTAGGGTTCGATACCTTGTGGGGACCCTAGGTAATAATAAGCAATTCTTCTTCTAGAATATGGCAATATTGGCCAGTTAGGCGTTAACTTTAATAACAATTCGATGGTTTACCATATAAACAGATATAAAATTCGAAATCGTCAAATATCTTTATAGTGTATCGCTTATCAGCGAGGTACGTTTATGAAAGATAGTTAATTCCAGGGGCTGTGGAGGAGGTAATATTTTTTGGCAGACTCCACCAATTTGAAAATACGCGGCACTTTCTCCATGATTTTAATGCTATGTGACTCTGGAGATGGCTCCTTCTCTTAACCCATTTATTATACTATAAAAAAAATATTTTTTCGATCCGACTTATAGGGTTCATTAACAAAAATATAATGCACCGGTTTCCGGCTCCAACCATGAAATTACTTCTGTTCCTGCTCCTGCACTGGCTCCGGCTACAGTTCCATTTAAAAGCCTTGAAGCTCCGCATCCATGGTTCCTTCTCAAGTCATCTTGTGAACATTCTGATCTTATAGCATAACAAAGATTTCGACTGCTTTAAATTGCAACACTCTTAAAACTGATGTATACAATCATCGCTCAATAGCCAGTTCAACAGCAGCAATGTGAACAACAATACACTCAAACTCAAAATGTTACGTAGAAGTTTAATTTACACGCTCCTTTCCGATGAAGACATTCCTCCTAGGATTATGGAGTGTCAGAACGAGTTAATAAAGTTCTTTCAGTTCGATCTTTTAGCACACTAATTGCATATTTTTGTCCTCACACACACGAACTTATCTAAGAAAAGTATTTATTTCTTATATATTACCGCAATTCACTGGCTATATCCTATTCGAGTAGGGAACATTTTTACCACCTGTCTTTGAATGATCCGAGTCGACAGAACTTGTTAACTAACGAGATATTTACAAGTTCGTCGATCCAAGTTGACAGAACTTGTTAACTAACGAGATATTTACAATTTTAGAGTTGATAGGATTGCATTGTTTCATAGTCCAACTTATGCCTTGTTCGAATCGCCACAGAAAATAGTTTAAATCCCAATGTTACTGTACATTCTGTAAGGAGAAACGTTTGAGATATTCAGGAAAAATTCCCCTAAGATGCAATTTTTAGTGT
>JABUQX010016773.1:17500-25000 GCA_015478945.1 Trachelipus rathkii | reverse complement strand
TTTTTTTTATATTATTTTTAAGGTCTTGTAGCGTTCATCTTTTGTAAACTTTCTGCTCTAAAGTTCTAATGATTGTCCTTTTTTCCTACAGTTCATTAACTTTCAATAGGTTCATCGTTTATGCATTCCTTTACAGATGACAGTTCACTTTTCATTATTCGTCATATTGTAAAAGCAAAAAGCAGAGAAGCAATTGCGGATTTTGGAATACGACCTTGAAGCAATCAACATCCGTTTTTTTTTTATTAATATTAATAAAAATGAAAAGAGAGGGGGAACGTGTTGGCAGAGGAAGCTTGGTTGCTTTCAAAACCTTAGAAACTAAGTACCTTCATTACTGGCACACACAAGATTTATTTCTGGGAGGGGACTGATTTTTTATCGAAGGGAGCTGCTGAATCTTCCAAAATACCGATTTTTTTATGTCGTTACTCATTTTTAATTGCTTTTAATTAAATATTTTTATAAAATTTTTATTTCATAAAAATTTTCAGGGGGAGGGCTGCTGTACACCAGCTCCTCCCCTCCCTGCGTATTCCACTGACCTTCATCTATCTCCATCTACTAAAGAACAAGAAACTAAACTTTCTTCTTTATCTGTAAATATCTCGAATTCTTTTCTGCAGAAATTTTTTTCAAATATCACTTGGTTGTTTATTCTCTCTCTAAAGAGATTTTTTGGGGAAAATGTAATTTTTCTGTGATGCTTTCACAATTTCATTGCCTCGTCACATCTGCTTCGTGTGTGTGTGTAGAGTTGTTAGTAATCCTTGCATGGAGTACGTGCAATATACCTAGCAAATAACAATTTAAACAAACGGTTAATATTAAGGGATAGAAGAATCAGTTTGATATTTTCTTTATATATATATATATATATTATATATAATATATATAATATATATATATTATTAATTCATTTTAATTGATCCGCTTTTTCAAGAACATTTATATATATATTATAACGTTGGGCGTTACAAATCAGAAAGGCTGGGTCAATAATGAAACATCGATCAGCGGTCGGAAATCTATTTGAAATAGTAAACATAATTAACATATGGAACAATAATAACAATAAATAATAATAATAATAATAATAATAATAATAATAATAATAATAAATAATGAGGTTACAATATAAAATATGAAAGTTATGCATAAAATATTCGTTTTCTTTATTTTGTTTTAAGGGAAACTATTACATAAAATATATAAAATTTTTGGCATAGATTCGTTACATAATTGAATAAAATATTATTAAATTGCTTAAATCTAAATAAAATGTAATACACAATAAAGGTTATTTATGCTGAATGTTTTTTTAGTAAATATCACTGACAAAAATTATTCACTTTATGAAATGGCACAAAAATTAGGGCTTAAAAATAACACGAGACACAGACCTTGTACAATTCGAAGGCAAAGGTTAAAGTGAAGCTTGTTGGAGCATTAAACGAGTATTAACAGAATCACTGATGCTCACACGATCAATATCCACAAGATTTAGCAAAATGTTTATAATAGAAACATGTAATTTTGACGTTTTTGAGGAACGATAGTAAAAGCTTTGTTCGAGACGAAAATGGCGAAATCGGTGACCAATGGCAAGCAAGCTTGGAATCACGTGACGAGTAAGACTACAATTATGAAAAAGAAGAAGGCGGAAGGTAATAGAGCTCCCCTCTAAACAGTGGAGCGTCGTTTAGATCAAGGTGAAAAGCGAACCACTGGACGTAATGTGCGTCCATAACGCGATGTGGAACGAGGTAGACAAGGCGGTAAGGTTTGAGTCGAAATAGGTCCCGGATTCGGAGGAGGAATCGGTTCTGGATTCGGAGGAGAAATCTGTATTGGAACAGGAGGCGGAGATGTCGTAGCGCGGGGCGCTGAAGTAGCTGGCAAAGGAGTGACAATAGTTGAAGGAGTTGGCAAAGGATCAGATGGCGAACAAGTTGATGTAAAAGGCAGAATGGGCATAAAGTCGATATCATCTTGCGAAGTAGAGGTAGATGGAGCGGGTGCAGAAGGTGGAGAAAGAGTGGTTGAAGAAGCGGGATCATGTTCGAAATAAGCCGGTTTGATTCTATCAACGGAGATATTTTCTGCTTTGCTCCCCTTCTGTAAGGTAAAGAACTTTCGGTAGCGTTTTAATACAAGGAAAGGTCCGTCATAGCGGGCTTGCAACGGACTTCGGTGTGAGTCATGCCGAATTAACACATGAGAGCAAGTCTCCAAATCCGCAGGCATGTAAGTCGGACGGGGAGGGTGGCGTGGCAAAGATGGTTTCCATGCTTCGGTACACTGACGAAGGCGTGACAGAAAAGTGTGCTGGTTCGAAGTTTTTGGAGAAGGAAGGATAAACTCACCAGGTATTCGGATGGTAGAGCCATAGACGAGCTCAGCAGAGGAGCATTTAAGGTCTTCTTTGTACGAAGTTCTGATACCGAGGAGGACAAGAGGAAGAGTTTCGGACCAATTTTCCGGTGTTCCATGGGCCATAAGAGAAGCTTTTAGCTGCCGGTGATAACGTTCCACCATGCCTTGCTTTGCGGATGATAGCTGCAAGAGCGAAGGCGCTTGGAGCCGAATTAGAGTCATAAGATCCTTCCAGAGGTAGAAGACCTCAAACTGCCTTTACCCTGGTCTTGTGGACCACGTCGAAGGTTTGTACCAACCTGCTATCCAGTTGTACAAAATCCTGAGCAATTGTCTCGCTAGAAGTATCTCGCAATGGAATTGCTTCTGCCCATCGAGTGTATCGGTCAATGCAAGTTAAGATATGTGTATAACCATTTGAGGGTGGTAAAGGTCCGACTAAATCAATGTGAACCTGGTCAAAACGTTCACCAGGGGGAATAAATTGCTGAAGAGGTGCGACAGTGTGCCTATGCACTTTGGATTTTTGACAGTTGAGGCACTGCGTTGTCCACTGTTTAACATCCTTTAGTAAGGACGGCCAAACGAAATGCTTACCTATTTTAACTTGACTACCTTTTACCCCTGGGTGCGACACATCGTGAATGGTGTGAAACACCTTTCGGCGCATGGGGGTTGGTACTACTGGACGAGGATGTGCGGAAGAGACGTGCATAACAAAGGTGGAAAACCAAAAATTTCTACAGTTTGAATGTCGTAAGAAGAAGCACTAGGAAAAACAATCTCTTCGAGTTGCTGCAGACGAGCCATTTCAACGAAATCAATGTCTGGTAAAGGAGAGATAGCGTTAATTCGGGAAAGAGCATCGGCAGGAATGTTGTCTTTTCCTTTTATATGGCGGATATCAGTTGTGAATTGGGCAATGAATTCAAGGTGGCGGGCTTCACGCGGTGACTGTTTCGCTGTGGAAGCTGTAATGGCATGCGTGATGGGTAAATGATCAGTTACAACATGGAATTCCCGACCTTCTATGAAGTTAACGGAAGTGCTTAATAGCCTTTAAATAACCATTGCGGAGGAAGTTACCCATTCCAAAAGCGCTGTATCTGTTGTTCTTCAGGTGGTGTGAACTTTTTAGAAAGAAAGATTTAATGGACCCATTCGTCAATGAACTGTTGTAGGACGGCACCTGCCGCGAAATCTGAAGCGTCTGTGTTGATTCTAGTCGGGGCTGCGTCAGATGGAAATATAAGTAACACGGAAGAGGCAAGGGCTTCCTTGATGGCGGTGAAGGCATTAGTTGCTTCGTCGTTCCAATCTACAGTGACAGAAGCAGCAGAACCTTTACGTGGATGCTTAAGAAGTGCGTGAAGAGGGAGGAGAATTTTAGCAGCGGACGGTATGAAACGATGGTAGAAGTTTACCATCCCTAAAAAACGACGGAGTTGACGCTGTTTAACGGGTTTCGGAAACTCACGAATGGCTGCCACACGATCCTCAAGGGGACGTATACCTTCGGCAGAGATCGTATGTCCAAGAAAGGTTAGGGATGAAACTCCGAATTCACACTTGGAAGAATTGACACATAGACCAAATTCACTTAGTCTGGTAAAAACTTGCCTGAGATGTGAAGTATGTTCTTCCGGAGAAGCACTGGCAATCAATAAGTCGTCTATGTAGGCGAATACGAAGGGTAAACCACGTAATACTGAGTCTAGAAGACGTTGAAATGATTGACTAGCATTTCGTAAACCGAATGGCGTTCGAAGAAATTCGTAAAGGCCGAAAGGAGTGATAATGGCAGTCTTATGAATGTCTTCCGGATTGACGGGAATTTGAAAAAATGCGCTAATTAAGTCAATTTTTGAGAAGATGGTACAGCCAGAGAGGTGGGATGTGAAATCCTGTAGATGAGGGACATTATAGCGGTCCGGGCGGGTGATCGCATTCAGGCAGCGATAATCGCCAGTCGGACGGTAATCTCCATTTGGTTTGAGCACCATATGTAAGGGAGAGGCATAGTCAGACTTAGAAGGTCGGATGATGCCCTTCTCTAAGAGAGATTCAAATTCTAGTTTCGCAGCTTTGAGTTTATCTGGTGCAAGACGTCGAGCGTGAGAGAATGGAGGTCTGCCGGAAGTTTCAATGTGATGAACAACATTATGTTTCACAGGGGGGAACTTCGAGACTGGAGAAAGAAGCTCTGGAAAATCGGTGATTAATAACGATTCAAAAATATTATTAGAAGGAGAGAGATGTATGCCACTGATGGAAGCAGACGCACGAATACAAGCGGATGAGAAATGTGTCTCAAAATCAATGATGCGGTTGTGGTTCATGTCTACAAGAAGGTTGAAGTGGGACAGAAAATCGGCACCTATTATATTGGTAAAGTGACGTCGGCTATCGTGAAGTCCCATATAAAGTCACGACGGAACGAGAGCGTTAAGTGGAGTCGTTTGGTACCATAAGTGTTAATGGTTGTGCCGTTGGCAGCGCGTAAAGAGCCTGATGCTTCTGGAGCACGAGTTTTCCCGAGGATGGACCGAGGAAAAGCGGAAATGCTGCTCCCTGAGTCGACGAGATAAGATAGTTTGGTGGATGGATCGTAGACACAAAGTAAGTTTGACGCCTTTGAAACCACTCCGAGCGAATTTATGGAGTGGTATTTAAGTTTAAATTCCCGAATGTACAAGGTTTAAGACATGACCGAGTTTGATCTCCAAAACGTTGATGGTTCCTACAAATACCCTGTTGGTTATGTGACGGATACTGAACCAAAGCCTGAGAATCAACAGGAGAAGAGGCGAACTGGCGCGATGGAGTAGGAGAGCGACGATATGAACGTCGTTGCATAGTTGGAGAGCGAGAATTATGACCATAATTGTAAGCAGAATAAGTGTGTGGTGCATTGGGAGGGGGTGGGGGGTATGAAGGATTGGGAGGAGGCTGAGGGTATGAAGGAGGTGGTGAATAAGGATGATGAGAGGATGAAGGATGAGGATACTGCTGAGGATAAGGATATTGTTGTTGAGGATAAGGAGGGGAAGGAGGAGGGACAGTTGAACGCGCCTCCAATGCACGCATTCGATTTGTTAAGTCCATGATGGTGTTCTGTAACACCTGTAGTTGTGATAAAATATAAGCATTTTCAGTGGGCGGCGGTTGGCGCATCGCGTTTACTGACTCATTTACATGCGATAGTGACGCTGGTGTTAAGTTATTATTACTGGTGTGATCTATGATATGCGAAACTTGTGAAGGTATGTCTGCTGTCGGAAGAGGTTTCGCTTTACAAATTCTGTCAGCAAAAGTAGCTAATTCTTGTAGTGAACAATTAGGGTCGACGGTGGCTAAGCGCAATTGCATCTCTGCAGGGAGTTTCTGTAGGAAGAGATGACGAACAATATGGATACAATTACCTACGGGAGGACCGTCAAGAAGATTCAACATATCAGATAATAGAACTGATGGCAAACGATCTCCAAGAGAGCCACCAGTCAAAAGCTTTTTTACTTTTTCGGCGTCGGTTTCTCCCAGCCGGTTTAAAAGTTCGGTTTTAAGTTGAGTATAGGGCTGGTTGTGGGAATGTAAGGAGGGTAAAACATCTTTCAGGCGCTGTAACACAGGAACAGGCAATATGTTCAATAGGGCTCTGAATCGGACAAGCTCGTTGGTAGATTCGAGCTGGAGCTCGAGCAGCGTAAATGTGAGATCCAGGTCATTATTGAGGAACTTACCAGTATATACACTAGGGGATTCCCTATCTGAGGCGGGCTGCTGGGATATTACGTTCATATTTTCAGTATTTGCAGCATCAGGAGGGGACATTATTTGTAATTTATTTGTATAATACGATTGAAAAAAAAAAATTTTTCGAAGACAATATTACGAGAAAAAAAAAAAATATGCTTAAGATGCGATTTGCACACGCTAAATATTGTAAAAATAATGGTCAGGGACCAGATAATAGACTAAATACTACAAAAAGGTATACAATGGATGAGGAAAATATATAGTAAGCCGCTTTTATGGGCTAAAATAATGTAAAAATAAATGATTAAAATATGTAAAATGTAAAAATATTTTGAGGACAATTACGAAATTAAATGCGCTAAAACGCAACTTACATACGCTAAATATGAAAAATATGATGGTCGGAGACCAAAAACTGAGTAAAGTTTCACAAATATGTATAGGAATGTTAACAAAAATATATATTATGCCGCTTTTATGGGCGAAAATGATGTAAAAATAAGTAATTGAAAAGACAGGATTTCGACCTGTTAAAAAAAAATTTTTTTTTTTTTTTTTTTTTTTAAAAAAATTTTAAAAAAAAAAATTGATTAATTTTTTTGATAATATGAGAACACTTCTGCCTCAGGAAGCGTATCCGTGTATCCTGTTGATACGAGAGAGGATTCCAGGAGTGCTGGGATATGTAACAGCGTCAGCACTCACTCCAGATCACGAAGGGTCACCACTATAACGTTGGGCGTTACAAATCAGAAAGGCTGGGTCAATAATGAAACATCGATCAGCGGTCGGAAATCTATTTGAAATAGTAAACATAATTAACATATGAAACAATAATAACAATAAATAATAATAATAATAATAATAATAATAATAATAATAATAATAAATAATGAGGTTACAATATAAAATATGAAAGTTATGCATAAAATATTCGTTTTCTTTATTTTGTTTTAAGGGAAACTATTACATAAAATATATAAAATTTTTGGCATAGATTCGTTACATAATTGAATAAAATATTATTAAATTGCTTAAATCTAAATAAAATGTAATACACAATAAAGGTTATTTATGCTGAATGTTTTTTTAGTAAATATCACTGACAAAAATTATTCACTTTATGAAATGGCACAAAAATTAGGGCTTAAAAATAACACGAGACACAGACCTTGTACAATTCGAAGGCAAAGGTTAAAGTGAAGCTTGTTGGAGCATTAAACGAGTATTAACAGAATCACTGATGCTCACACGATCAATATCCACAAGATTTAGCAAAATGTTTATAATAGAAACATGTAATTTTGACGTTTTTGAGGAACGATAGTAAAAGCTTTGTTCGAGACGAAAATGGCGAAATCGGTGACC
>JABUQX010016773.1:0-7500 GCA_015478945.1 Trachelipus rathkii | reverse complement strand
TCTTCTTCTTCTTCTTCTTCTTCTTCTTCTTCTTCTTCTTCTTCTTCTTCTTCTTCTTCTTCTTTTCTTCTTCTTTTCCTTCCTCTTTCTTCTTCTTCCTTTTTTTCTTCTTCTTTCAGGGGTTCTGTTACTTTCTTCTTACTTTTATCTTCTTCTGACTTTTTCGCTTCTTTTGGTTGCAGTCTATGACGACGCACTAGACGTATCTCGATCGTGAACTAGTCTGTTAGGGCGTTGCGTGTTGGGGTTGGGCTGGGCATATTTTTCTCTTCTTCTTTACTTAAGATTTTTTTTATCTTGCTAGTCTCTCTTTCTTCTTTTTTTCTTCTCTTTTTTTGCTTCTTTTAGCGCTTCAAACTAAAGGTTTTCTTTTTTAACAGCAGAAGATTCTGGGTTGATGCAACATGGACAAGCAGGGGATTAGGTGTCCTCAGAATACTGCTCGGTTGATGGGAGATGGGGGGTGTCTCCGTTTCTTTTCTTCTTCTTGGCTTCTTCTTTCTTAATGGACTCTTTTTACGTCTGCATTAAAATTTAATGTATTTTTTAAATCAATCAAATATTTGTAAAGAAAATTACTAATTTAATTTATATCGAGAACAAAACAAAGGTTAATAGTATAAATACACGATTTTTAAAATACTTTTTATATAAATTAATTTATTATTTTATTTATTATTAATTTTATTAATTATTATTTATTTTATTATTATATTATTATTATTATTATTTACTTTTAAAATTCCAATTACGTATAATTATTTATTATATATTTTATAATTATTATTGAATTATATTCAAACAAGAATTATTATTATTCATATTAATTATTATTATTCATTATTATTAATTCATTATTATTATTTATTATTATTATTAATTATTATTATTATAATTATTCTTCAATACATTGATTTCGTTTGCTACTAGACACTTTTATTTAAACAGGAAAAGGTAAGTATAACGTAAGAGAAAAGATACTTTGGAAGAAGAAGTAGAAATATTTGTTGTCAGATAAAGATTGGTTGAAAAGGTAAAAGAAAAGGTAGCGAACGGTGGAATGGAGAATAGAATCCCCATTATTAAAAGAATAGAATCTTTGGCAAGATTTGACCTACTAACATCAGGTAAAGCGTGAGGAATGACAGGAT
Organism: Trachelipus rathkii; assembly: GCA_015478945.1. Lineage (NCBI taxonomy): Eukaryota > Metazoa > Arthropoda > Malacostraca > Isopoda > Trachelipodidae > Trachelipus > Trachelipus rathkii. The sequence goes on along the minus strand of JABUQX010016773.1, from coordinate 6,349 downwards.
GTAAAACGGTTATATTAATGAAGTTGAGGGAAAGTATAGCTGAAAGAAGAATGAGGCACATACGCGAAAAACGGGAATGGAAACAGGATAACCGGCGACGACTCTCTCTGAGAAAGTGTTATCTTATAGTCAAGGGAAAGAGAAAGGCAAACGTGTTGGTTCTTAGGATAGGATTATAGTTAAAGAAAGTAAAGAGTTTATAACTGTTGGGTACTTGGTGAAATTGTATTTCAGGATTGACTCCCGTAGTTAAAGATAGAGGAAAGATGGAAAATACATTTTTTAGGAACGTATTCATTCGAATGCTTGGGAGATTCAGGCAAGATTAGAAGACGACAATTTTTAAGAAGTTAGATAATAATAATATAGGCGCAGAGAGTACAAAGAAAGATAGGATGAAAATGGTGGGCATGATTGTTACAAAGAATGAAATGGGTAATCTTGTTGATTACAAAACCGAAAAAGGAGCAGATATTTTCGTTGGCTCGGGATTCCATAACAGATTAAGCAATATTTCATCAAGTCGTGAGGAAAAAATGTTTAAAGAAAAAGAGGCGCGGAAGGAAAATCGTTCCTAGAGTAGCGAGATTGATTACTCCGAGAATTATCGTTATATATATCCTTTGTATGTGCGATGAAAGTTGCAAAGGTACCCACACGTAGATTGAGGCGCACAGGAAGCCATCACAAGCACTCCTTGCTTGTTTCAAAATTTACATAAGGGTAAAGGTTGACAAGAAGTGGTGCTTTAAATAATTATATTACGATAGGAGGGATATAAGTTTAGTTTATACTGGAGACACTTAATACAATTGGATTCGCCAACATTTGTCTTAATGACCATGTTAGGTATTTCATTGGAAAATAAACAAAATGGTTTTAGATTATCTCGAGGAATTGTGTGGATTCAAGAGTTTGTTTGATAAAATATTGGTGGAAATACTTACTCTGAAAGAAGAAAGATCTTTTTGCAGAAGACACTTTTTAGAATGTTGAAAGTACATAGGAGAGAGAAGTTCAAAGTAGAAGATATTTTTGAGGACAGAGTAATGGACAATATAGCGAGTAATGATGTTTTATAACAGGCGAGCTCGGTCAGAGATCTAGTCGTGTATTAAGGGCAACACAGGGCGCACAGAGAGATTTCATAGTGACGACAAGGCGGCACTGGCTATATTAGAATCATTTATGATAATGAATGAATGGTTGAAGTCCCATCATGCATGTATGTCAGAGAGGGAATGGAAGTTGCTTCAAGTAAAATATGTCTGAGGGAGAAAGTGTAGTATTATACGTCTCCTATGTTATAAATTTATTCTTTTTAATAGTATAGTTGGATTATGGATGGAATTGGGAAAAGGAGGTTGCATGTGTTACATGAGGTTAGTTGGGAGAGTCAACACATTTCTACTAGAAGAGAGACAATAAGCTATCATGCTATGAAAGACCGTGATATGAACACGATTTGAGTGGATAACAGACTCATCAACATAGATAAAGCATATGTGTGTGGGGGATTATTGTTTTTTTTTTGAGGTTTGAACGAATGTCTTAATGGAAAGATAATAAAACATTATCTTCTGCTTAAATAAAGCGCATTTATGAAAATAGATAGTTAGGACAGGTAGGGTTCAAACGTAGACCAAAGGTCATTCAGGGGGATGATGGAAAGCATGAATATGATTGGGTATTTATGCTAACGAGCCGGAAAACATAGAGCAGTTAGTTATTACTTGTAGGATATAATCATATAATTACATATTACAATAGTCTTATAGCATTGTAAAAAAGGGAAATTTATCTAGAATGCCAAAATAATGATATTGATTCAATGTGTTACATTTGTTCCAGGGTCAGGAGGTTTGTGTATAGGAACTGCGCGAACTGCAGCACCTCTATCTTCCCTCGATATTATCGAACTTTAAAATATTCAAACATAAATCGTTTTCTTTAAATTCTTTCTTCTATACTTTTGTAAGTATTTTATCCTTAAACGCGTAGATCCTATAATATATATAAGTGCATATAATATATATATATATCTTCTACAGTATTATAATTAATATTTTATGTATAATATATATATTAGTATAATATACATATATATATATTATATAATAAATTTACTCACGTAATATATAAAACCTTCACATTGAGATATATATATATATATATAGTATATATATACTATTTTGCCTTTATACTATAATATACTATTTTTATTACTTCTGCCCTGGCCACCTAATTGGACAGGGCCAACTTTGGGGACGGTTAATAGTGCTTCAGGAACCGCTCCGCCTATTCAGGTAAGGAAAGAAGTTATAAAAGGGGGGGGGACAAAAAAATCCTTCGGCCCGGCGGCGGGCGCGTCAAGAGAGCATGGCACCGGGATAGAAGAGGTGCTCTATTGTGTCTTGGGGCATTGTGACATCTAGTTGCAAGTGGGCGAGGTGACTTATCTAGTTCTGAATCTGTATTTATAATTGGGGCACGAAGCCCGGGTGTGACCCTGATCTGCTCCGACCGAGGTTCGATTTGCTCTTCTTGACAGCGTTTCTTCTCTAGGGGACAGTTTATTTTTTTGGGGCGGGGGTGTTTAGTAAAATTGTTATTATTGGGCGTTTTAACAGTATGTGTTCGGTTAGATTGATAATGTAATGTGTAATCCATGATTTGGAGGGGGAAGGAAGGGAATTATGTTGTATGTGTTGTAATAGAAATTGCGCTGGTGAAGAAAAGGGGCGGGGATTTTAAGTCTTAGTCGGGCGGAGGGGGTTGGAACAGAGAAATTTGGGTGACGCGAGATGGTGGGATGGATTAACTTTTGTGTTTTCTGTATACGAATATGACGTCCCCCATCGCTCTAAGTGTGTGGATATGGGGAGGAATGAAGTTTTCATCGTGTTAAATTTGGAATTGGGGGTGGTTTCTCTGCTGCAGCCTGGATAATTTCTTGAGGGCTGTATTTTGAGAAAATTGTAATTAAATTTATTTGTGTTCGATTTTGGGAAGGTGCTGGGAAAAAAACTCATGCTGGTCGAGATAGTTTACGAATTGGTTCTGAGGAGTTTTGTTTTATTAAGTAGTCGGTGAGTGTGTGTTTTTTTTCCCTATCTTGCTGAAGTTGTGTTGAAGAGAGGGTTCGGATGAGGTGTTTAAAGTTTTCGTTGGGTTGAGGATGTGATTTGGTCGATGTGGGGCGAGAAAACTTCATGTGTGTGTCATAGGTAAGTTCCTAGTATTTTTGGGGGTTTGTTTTTTGTTTAAAGGAAGAGGGTTGTTGTTCAGACATTAGGTAATATAGGATGGAGGGAATATTGTGACGATCGAGTGGTTTTAAAAGGGTGAGGAGGATTTAAGGGGGGAAGTGCTGTCATTCTGTTGGAGCTTAACCAAAATTTTCTACAATAGCATGTAAAAATATTCTTGGGTAATGATTTTGTGCTATGGTTTTACGTCTGGGGTGTGTGGGGGAAAAAATTAGACTGATGTCGTCTGCGTAAGTATGAGTTTAGTGATTGGTGGAGATTGTGGAGTAGAGTAATTGGGGCTGTGAAAAAGTTGACAAAATGGAGAACAGAAAATGGCGCCCTGTGGTGACGCCATTTTTGCTTAATTGACTCGAGTATGGAAGAGGTGTTTTGTAATAAAGCAGACCTTAGGCGTAACATTTATGTAGAAATTGGAGAGCCCTTTTTTTTGTCATTATTTTCTAAGTGGGGAGTTAAGGAATTTTTTTGAATAAGCGATTTTTTGAATAAGGGATGTGTGTGGGGAGGTATTCAATGCTTTATTCATTACTGTTATTGCGGTGCAGTAATAGTCTACTGGGAAGGGGATCTCGGTTAAAAGTCCCCACATTTAATGAGAAATGTCTTGTGTGAGGGCAAGGGTGAGGGCTGTATGTTGTAAAGAGTGGTTGCTTTTGAAATCGTGTTGGAAAGTCCTGGAGAGCTAAAAAATTGGGGTGGGAAATTTTTGTTTATATTAATTTTTTCTCCTAAAGCATTGTGTTTTGAACAAATGGAGCCAAAGCAGCTGAGATTGGGTCGGTAGGAGAGGGGGAAGTTAGGCGGTCTTTTTTTGGTTCGACGTTTTGGGAATTATGGAATGCTTGACTTTTTTATATTTGGGGGGTGATGATGCTGCCTATGATTTGTTTAACAGATTTTCCTGTGATTATTTATATAGTAGATTATATCATATTTATATAGGTATAATATTCCAAATATAAATATATATATATTATAATATTATAAATATATATATATAAAAATATATTATATATAATATATAATTATATATATATTATATTTTATATTATATATATATGTGAGTATATATACGTATAAATATAAATATATATATATTATATATATATACTATATATATATTATATATATATATATTTATATAAATATATATATATATTGAAGAGAGAGAGAATGAGAGAAAGAGAGGACGAGAGAAAGAAGAGATTAGAAGAGAGAGAGAGAGAGGAGAGAGAGAGAGAGAAGATTGAAAGAGAGAAAGAGAGAAAGAAAGAAAAAGAGTTTTGCCTTCCCTTATGTGTTTGCATGAATTGTTAGTATGTTGTTTATAAACTGTAGGATCAAAGACAGTTATATTTAAAAGATATATAACTATATGAAGAAAAAAAATGAAAACGACATAACGAAGTATCTAATGACGAACTGACTTGGAAAATCGTACATTCACTCTCAGACATTTTATAGGAAATAAATTTAAGGAGAAAGTTAGTGAGGCCCGGTGGCGGGCCGCAAAGCAGAACAGCAACATTTTACAATCTTTAGAGCATAAAATCATACAATTTACAGTGTAGGAAGATCCATAGGAATGATTTATGTGCTAGTACACTATATCAAGAAGTTTAATTAGTAGACAAGAGCAATGGACGAAAGGCTGTTGTACTCGACCTTATGGCCACTCCTGATTATTCTAAAAGCCACTTTTTGCGGTGGGGCTTCATGACACCTATATAAATACTCTGTTCCACATTATGGGAGAGCCTGCCTCCCTCTATTTCCCGGCATTAATCATTTGTATGGCTCCTGATGTATCGCGTGTCGTGGGTTCCCCACTTAGCAGACGGCTGACACAATGGTATAGCAGGAACCAGTGCTTAGCCATTGAATGATAAGTAGATTTAAACTAAAATAATTTCTTTAATTAGACTGGCAGTGGTAGGGGCCAGATTGCGGCAAGAATGAGCGACAAGGAGGGAGAGACGACAATATTTAAATACCTAAATGGGGACTGTTCTCTTGAATAAAATGTAAGAAGGGCAATAAGCAAATATATTAACCTGAAGGTGCATATAGTCATCAAGGGGAAGGTTTATATAGAGGCTCTGACGCTAAGTAGGATTACTTCAAGAAGAAATAGCACACTGGACGTTCTTTTAATTGTTGCAATGTATAGAAGCAAAACGACTTTCGTGATGATTACATTATTTTGAACCACATCGACCTACTCAAATCATGTTGAGGCTATTTTTCTAATAGTTTTTTGCATTCAGAGATCCAGCCGCAGGTGTATGCTGTGAGTGAGGATATGAAGTATGATAATACTAGAAAATATAGATAACTGTATAATGGATATACTATTGATAAGTTCATTTATATAAATACAAAAGAGTAGAGGTTGCAGAATTCTTCCTTGATCTACTTATATATACTATTAATCTACACATATTCTAAAAGTATTATATATATTTATACAAATGTCTCACTCAAAAATAATTAATGTTGTACTTAGTCAAGATATAATAATTCATGTTACGTTAGATAATCATGTTGGAATGTATACACTATTAATTTAATCTAATTATATATATTAAATGCTATACTAAAAAACTGTTTTGGAGGACTTATAATAGTAGCTTAAATCTAAATACATAACTAACAAAGCTTCTCCGTGTAATGTCTTCTAATAATTATAAATTAATACATATATATTCCTAAAAGTGAAAAATGACATGTTAGAAAAACCTTAAAAATATTATTCCTTCTTTACTAAGTACTATAATATTTTAATATATATATATATATATATATTAATATATATAATATATATTATATATACTATAATATATATATATATAGTTATATATATATTATTTATATATAGTTACTTATTACTATCTATCTATCTATCTTTATTATATTATTCATTTTTGAGCTTTCTTGCGATCATTTCTTCAATATTTAATTTAATTGCTTAATATACTTAAAACTTTTATTACGTTCATATCCGAAACTTTTTTTATTTTTTAATAAAATCTAAACTTTGAATCACTCATTTAGCCAAATTTGGCAAATTTAAACCG
>JABUQX010016772.1:2500-18783 GCA_015478945.1 Trachelipus rathkii | reverse complement strand
AGGAGTGTAAGGTTTATTAGATTGTGTTTTTGTTTATCATTATTGTGAAATACTGTATTATTTTTGGGTGTCATCCTTTAATGCCGTTGTAGTTTGTAGGTGGTGTTTGTATATGGTAGTTAGTGAGTTGTGGATAAGGGTTAGTTGGGTGTGGTTTGGGTGGTTAGGGGTGGAAGATAGCATCATAGCGACTGAATTTTGGTTCTGGATAGCTATCGGGTAGGTAGGCTTCTTGTATCATGGCTATGTGTATGCTGTGGTGCTTTAGAAAGACCTATTTCGTTGGCATTATCGTTTAGTCCCTATAAGTGAGTTTGTAACATGTTTATATTGTAGGTTTGTTCGTTTGATGTATGTGTTGTGGGGGTTATTGTGGATGGAGCGCAGACTTGGCAGATCCAATTGTGTATTGTAGGGGGGTAGCGTGGTGAGATTGGAACAGTGTTTGTGGATCCATTGTTTACATCTATTGCAGTTTATAGAGTTTCTCCTCACTATCTTGTTGCTATATTGGACATTTGTAGATTCCAGGTCCAGGGCTTGTTTCTGTGTCACCAGCTTTCAAGAGTAAGGCTAAGGCATGTGCCGGGAAAGTATGCTTCGTAATGAGTAGAAGGAGAAATAAAGTAGTTGAGTGGTAGAGAGTCCTGGGAATGATCTCGGATTTTTCAGAAAGCGACGCGGCTTGCGCTGTCGCGGTAACGTCACATTTTCTTGTGGGTAGGGTTGAGGGGCAAGAGATTCTTGAAGATCAAAATCTTGATTAGACGACGATCTTTTGTTTTTATATTTTAAAAAATTATTTCACAAGCACTCACTGATCGGGGGTACGGGGGGCGGAGCCCCCGTAGATTACCCTCGTGTGCTATGCATTTACGTTAATAAATTAAAAGAAAGAAGAAGTTTTGATTCAATAATTTTCGTCGACGCCGGAAAAAATTTTACGTTTTCGTACATTATTTTCAATATATTAGATTTTCAGATGCCAATAAAGCATAACTTTTCTGCTGATCGTATACCTATATTTGAAGTTTAAGCGAATTATTAGCCCGTAAACCATTCATTCTCTACTCCATCTTTTTTACCACACCAACTTTACTGTCAAAATTACAATACTCTGATTCCATTTCAGAAACCTACCACAAACACCGTATGTCATTAACCCCTCTATGCCACAGTAGCATTCCCTATTAATCCTGTCATACGCCTGTTGCAAGTTTATGAAACCTACGTACAGTAATATATAATATAATAGTATATATATATATATATATATATATAATATAATATATATAACTATAATACATATATATAATATATATATATATATATATATATATTATATATATATATATATATATATATATATAATATATATAATATATAATATATATATATATATATAGTATATATATATATATATATATATATAGTAAATTATTATTATATATATAATATATATTATTACATAAATAATATATATATATAATATATAATATATATATATATATATATATATATATATATTATAATATATAGATTATATTATATACTATATAATATATATTATATAATATATAAGTAGTATAGGTGTGGACAACTACCGGCAAAACTGCGACGAGGACCCCGACTCCTACCATCTTTGTGGTTTTCCCTATGGTATTCCTTTAGCCGAGGTTTAGCCTCCCAAAATAGGGCAGAGCCCCCAGAGGGCTTTTGGTTGTTCCTAAAAGGGCAACCCATCACGTTTTAAATTTGTCCATTTTTTAGATTTGGCCCTTGATTTTAGCTACTTTTGAGCATTCTGTCCATATTCAGGGTTCAAGATCCCCAATCAGGATTGATTTTGGGGATTTTCCCATGGCACAGCCCTGCACGTCGAAGGCAAAGACTTGAAAACCATTTTCGAAGGTTTTTGGAAATCCATGTCAGTCGGCAGTGACTTGAAATATTCCCATCAGTTTCACAGATTTTGACGTTTGAACGTTCAAACCTAGGGTTTGTTTTTTTTTTTTAAAGTTTTCGAGACCGAATTTAAGGTCTGGAAAAGACCGACTTCCGAGGTTCTGAGCCTGAACCCAAGGTTTTTAGCCCCCAAAAAGGGGGCGAAGCCCCCTCAAAAGGGGCTTTTTGGTCCTAGAAGGTTTTATTAAATGATTCGATAGATTCATTTTTGATGGTTTCAACGATTATCGTGAACGATTACCCTAAATCGATTCTCTTAAATCGTCTTTTACTTTGCTTCTGGTGGACATTTAGCACTGAAAATGTAATCGAAGAAAATAATTACAATAAGCTAACATTCGATTATCGCTGTAGAGGTACCCAGTCAAAACCGCGCCACCCACTTTTTTCTTTTTTTCGAATTATGAATGAATAAGCCTATAAATTCGCTCTCGTCAACTTGGTTATATGTTCATTGTCGTTGATAATAAAAACATAATCACAGACGGAGGTTTGTGACCCTAGGTCACCCCTAAAGGTGCTTCCCCCTTAGCGCCAAGGTCAATTTCGTTTCGTCCTAAAAACCATGTTAGGCTTAACGTAACGATGAAATTTGATGCAGTTATATGATGCGCGTATAATCTCGTCGGAGACGATAATTACGTTTCTCTGCATCCCCCCGTAAGGGGGGGAGCGCCTTATCCCCACAAAAAAAAAAATTAAAAAATTGATCGTAGAAGACTGAAACTTCAGAGAAAGGTTGAAGGAGTTGGCAGTCGGAACCGAGGACGGAGTTGGAAACGGATCAGCTTTCGGCGTTCCAGGGACCCCACCGGAGGGGGAGCCCCAGCCTGAAAAAAAAAGAAGAAAAATGCATGAATGCAAAAAACGAGAAGAAGGAAGGAGATGAAGGAAGAAGAATGAGGAAGGAGGATTCAGAGTTGGCTTCCCGTGGGTATTCGTCCGTTAAAAAAAAAAAAAAAGAAAGAATGAAAGTGGATTGCAAAACAGAGGAAGAAGAGAAGAAGAGAAAGGAAGAAGGAGGAGGAAGGAGGAAGGAAAGAGGAGGAAAGGAGGAAGAAGAAGAAGAAATGAGGAATGAGGAAAGATTCAGAGTTGATAGTGCACCGGATGCTGGAGCCGGCAATGCTTAGTAAATAAAATCTTGTGTAAGATTCAATATTGTCAATGTTCGTCTTTATATATGTTATTGGATCTGTATAAATTTCGAAAATAATGGTTTCAGAACCATCAAGAAAAAAAAATAAAAAAAAATAAAGTAAATAATAATAAATAAAAATTCACACTTTTTATAGTAGTATACTTACAAATTTACGTTTACATACCCGTAAAGCAGTAAATCACTAAAATCAAACCACTATCCAACCTCCCTCCTGACCATCTCGTGATCTATTGATCTATTGAATTAAGGTCAAATTTTTAACTAAAATTGTCAAGTTTACAACCCGTAAAGCAGTTAAAGTCACTAAATTCAAACCATCAATCCAACCACCATTTCCAACCACCCTCCAGTCCATTGTGACCAGTTGTGATCAATTGATCTAGTTGATCAAGTCACCATTTCGAGATTCCATTTTGGATATAAAACTAACATATAAAACAAATTCTTTATACACTCACAGGAATATGTGCTAACGAAACAAAGTTTTCACATTAATAAAGTTTACTAGCATCATCTGAAACTAAGAATATGTACAAGACAAACCTAACACACCTTAAGCACGAATATAAACTGTTAAACGTAACAAAGTTCACACACTTAACAGCAGAAGAGTGAAAGTAACTAACATAGCATTAAAAAACGTAACCTATTCAACACCCCCTCCCTACCCCAATCCTGAATATTTTTACATTAACATAGTAACATTTAACAAAAATTAACCACAACCATGTGTAATTATCATACTATCATTGAATATACTCTAACATAACAAAAGTTCTTCACGATGAATAAAGATTAACTAGCATCACTGAACTAAGGAAAATAATGTACAGCGACAAAACCTTGACACACCTTAAACATGAAAAAACTGTTAACAACATTAAAAAAGTTCCTCACTTAACAACAGTAAGTAACTACCCTTACATAAAAACGTAACCTAGTCACACTTTTTTTCATGCATATCTCTAACATATCATCACTAAGAATAAAATGACATACACACACACACCCACACACACACACACACACAACACACACCACACACACGACACACAAAAACGTAAAATTTTAACGTTTATAACTTGATAAAAAGTAATAAAATGTATTTTTCAGTAAAAACAATAAAGTTTTTAGTAAAGAAATAAAAAATAGAAAAAAAAAATAAAAAAAGAAAATAGAAAAAAAAAAAGAAAAAAAAAACAAAAAAAAAAAATAAAAAATAAAAAAAAAAATAAAAAAATTAAACACAAAGTATAAATGTAAAATAAAACTTATATAAAAAAACAAAGTTATAAACAAAAAAAAAAAAATAAAAAGTTTAAAAATTTTTTAAAAAAACTTTTAAAGGAAATAAGGGCAATAAAAAAAACAGTCTTCAAAATGTTAATAAAAATTAAATTTACCAAAAATAAAAAAAAAAAATTAGAAAAAATTAATATTAAAAAAATTAAACAAAGTAAAATGTAAAATAAAGTTAGAGAATGAAAAAAATTAAAAAAAATAAAAAATAAAAAATTAAAATAAAAAAAAAGGTTGAACTACAAAGGATAAATGCAAATTAAAACTTGACAAAAAAAATAGTTATAAAAAATAAAATTAAATAAAAAATAACAAAAATAAAAATGAAAAAAACTAAAAAAATATAACAAATAAAAAATAAAAAAATAAAAAAAAGTTAGAAAAATAAATTTAAAATAAAAAAATAAAAAATAAAATTAAAATATATTAAAATTAAAACCACAAAGTATAAATGTAAAATAAAAAACTTAAAAAAATAGTAAACAGTATATGCATGTTTCAACTAATAAATAAAATTTTATATTAAGCTGACGAATATAATAACCAAATGAGATTTGAAATATAAATGTTTGACTTCAATATACAGGAAAACGGTTTATCTTTGCATATGCAATGCCAATTGACGATACTGTACATGTTAGAACAGAATCAGTTATAATAACAATTGGGTCAAATGGTCTAAGAATAATTGTCACACTCACACATACAGACACATACTTACACATCACACACATACACACATACACACACACACATACATACACACTTACACACAACACACACATACACACACACATACACACACATAAACACCACACACACACACACACGACACACACAACACACACACACACACACACACACACACACACACACACAGCACACAACCACACACACACACACACACAATGGAAAAAAGTTTTCGAATTTAAAAAAAGATAGCACCATAATAAAGCTAACATAGCATCACCTGTAGTTAAAAAGTCATTATTTGTATATCTATTTAAATATTATTTAACTGACATTCAGAATTAAAGCATTTAAAAAAATAAGTAAACTAAATTATTAATTTTTTATTTAATATTAATTTACTTATTTTAATAATTTTTTAAATTATTAAACGAAAAATTTAATAAAAATTTTGTAATATTTTTATTTATTTATCTACTATTGAAGAGGACTGATGTTGAATTGACATTTAGAATGAGTTGGAAGGACGTTCGTCTCTCTTATAATTCGCCTGGTAAGCCAATCATATACATTCACACATACCTTTACATACATAATAGCAACAACATACACGAACACACACACACACACACACACACACACACACACACACACACACACACACACACCACACATACACACACACAAAAAAAAAAAAATTAAACCCAAAGTATACATTTAAATTGCAATTAGTAAATTAAAATAAAAAATTTAAAAGAAAATTTAAAAATTAAAAAAAAAAAAATAAACACAAAATATAAATGAAATTTAAATTTTTAATTTAAAAAAAAAAAATTTAAAAAAATAAAATTTTATTTTAAAAATAAAAAAAAAAAAATGAAAAAATAACAAATAAAAAATAACAAATAACAAAAAAAATGTAAATAGAAATTTTAATTTCAAAATAGCAAAAGAAAAATAAAATTAAAATAATAAGAATAAAAGAAAAGTATATAAGTAAAATAAAAACTATAAAAAAGTGTGTAAATATTATAATATTTTTGAAAATTATGAAGAAAATTTAATTTCTATTAGTTAACGTTTATAAAAAAAAATTTAGTTTTGAAAATATAAATTTTAGTCTTCAACATTTAGAAAAACGGTTTATCTTTACAAGATGCAATGCAATTGACGATATGTACATGTTTGAACAGAATCAGTTATGTGAACAGTAGTGTAATGAACTAAGAATAAATGGACACATCACACATACACACACACACTCACACATACACACACACTACACACACACACACACACAGCACACACACACACAACACACACACACACAACACACACATAAACACACACACAACACATAGAATATATGCTAACGTACAAAGTTTTCACATTAATAAAACTAACATAGCATCACCTGAACTAAAAAATATAATGTACAACGACAAACTAAAACAACTTTAGCACGAATAACTGCTAGCATTAACAAAGATCCACACTTGACAACAGCAAAGTAACTAACACAGCATAAAAAAACGTAACTATTTACAATTTTTTAAGCATGTCTTTAACATATCAATGTTAATTTTTACATTAACCATAGTAACATTTAGCAAAGATTTATTCGTTAATTGACACTATCTTCACAAAGGTTCACTCGTTCGAGTATAACATTCATTTGACATATGAATAAACGTAGACATCAAAATTCTCTTGCAAACCTAACATTACTCAACAAAAACTTACCTAGCTTACGTTTTTAACACATCATCGTCAGAACACGATAATAATCTTACAAAACTCACATTTCTCTTAACAAATCAGGATTTACATGTCAAGTAATAATTTAACATAACGTACCTAACTTACGAATAAACAGTTTTCATTAACAAGAGTATCTATGGTGGGGTCGCAACACATTACCTTCCGCTGAGAAACCAGGAGGATGCGCCCTTGAAAGGTGTGGAATCCTGTCGAGGGGGGATCACCCGCGAAGGGGTGTAAGCGGGCTTTAGGCCTCAGCCGAAGGGCTGAGGAGGCCTGACCCCTCCTTCGGAGGGTAAAGCCCGCTTACACCCCTTCGGGGTGCGGTGATCCCCCCTGCGCAGGATTCACACCTTTCAAGGGGCGCATCCTCCTGGGGTTTGCTCACGAAGAATGTGTTGCCTTTCTAGATACTCGTGGTTAATGTTAAAACTGTTATCGTCAATTAGGTACGTTATAGTTAAATTTACTATGACAATGTGGAAATAACACCGATTTGTTTTTGTTAGAAAAATGATGAGTTTTTGTAAGATATTACTGTGTTTACTGACGATGATGGTGGTAGAAACGTAAAGCCTAGGTTAAGTTTTTGTGGAGTAATGTTAGTTGCCCTAGACTTTTGCTAATTCTACGTTTATTCAGTATGTCAATGAGGTTTATACTTCGAAACGTAAAGTTGACACTTTGATGTGAAGATAGAAAAAAAATGTCAATAAGAAATAAATCTTTGCTAGAATTTACTATGTTATGTAAAATTAACATTTGATATGTTAGAGATATGCTTGAAAATGTAAATAGGTTACGTTTTTGATATGCTGTGTTAGTAGCTTTGCTGTTTCAAGTGCTGGAACTTTTGTTAATGCTAGCGTTTATTCGGATTAAGGGCTTTAGGTTTTGTCGTGTAATACATTATATTTTTCTTGTAGTATCAGTGATGGCTATGTTAGTTTTATTAATGTGAAACTTTGTTACGTTAGCCAATATTCGTTGATCAGTATATTGTTTTTCTGTCTGTTTATGTGTGTGTATGTGTGTGTGTGTGTGTGTGTGTGTTGTGTGTGATTGTGAATGTGTTTGTATGGTGTGTGTGTATGTCGGGAGTGTGTGTGATGTACATCTACCCTTAGGAACTCGTGTGAGTGTGTGTGTGTATGTGTGAGCTGTGTCATTTATTCTTAGTTTATTACATTCATTACTTTTCACATAACTGATTCTGTTCTAACATATCGTCAATTGCATTGCATCTTGGTGCAAAGATAAACCGTTTTTCTAAATGTTGAAGATTAACATTTATATTTTTCAAATCTCATTTTCTTTTTATAAACCTTAACTAATATAATTTTTTTTTTTTTTTCCAAAGTTGAAACATGCATATATATACTGTTTACTATTTTTTTTATGTTTTTTTTATTTTACATATGTACTTGCGGAGGCATAAATATTTTGAATTTGTTAATTTTTTAGTTTTATAATAGTTTCTAATAAATATTACTAAATTTTATTTTTTATTTTTTTTACTTGTTATTTTTATTGTGATTTTTTTAAGCTAAGTTTTTTAGTTTATTTAAATTTATTTTGTTATCTTTTAATTTTTTTTGTTAGTTTTATATTGAATATTACTTTGTGTTAATTTTTTATTTTTTAATTTTTTTATTTTTTTAATTTTTTTAATTTTTTTAATTCAAATTATTTTACATTTATACTGTTTATTTAATTAGTGTGTGTGTGTGTGTTTGTAGTGTGGTGTGTGTGAATGTTGTGTGTATGTTGGGGTGGGTGTGTGTGCTGTGAAAACAACTAATTGAGATATGTCGTGTAGTGTGTATGTCATTTATTCTTAGTTGATATGTATAGAGATATGCTTGAAAAAAAAAAAAAGTGTGAAAAATTTGCTTATTGAATGTAATGTAGTTACCTTACTGTTGTTAATGAGACTTTGTTAACGTTAACAGTGTATTCATGTTTAAGGTGTGTAAGGTTTGTTCGTTGTACATTATTTTTCTTAGTTCAGATGATGCCAAGTAAGCTTTATTTATGTGAAAAACTTTGTTACGTTAGAGTATATTCAATGATCAGTATGATAATTACACATGGTTGTGGTAAATTTTTGTTAAATGTACTTTGTTAATGTAAAAATATCAGTTATATGTTAAAAGGTGTATTTTTAATTCAGGTGATGTGCTATGTTTAGCTTGTATTATGTGAAAACTTGTTACGCTAGCATACATTTTCCATGTGGGTGTGGTGTGGCATGAATGCAACTCAATATGCTTGTTGTGTGTGTATGTGTGTGTGTGTGTGTGTGTGTGTGTGTTTGTGTGTGTTTGTGTGTGTGTATGTGTGTGTGTGTGTATGTGTTTGTGTGTGTGATTGTGTGTGTGCGTACGTGTGTTGGTGTGTATGTGTGTGTTTGTTGTGTATGTGTAGTGCTGTCATTTATTATTCTTAATCCTTTAACACTACTGTTCACATTAACTGATTCTGTTTCTAACATTGTAACCATATCGTCAATATGCATTTGGCATCTTGCAAAATAAACGTCTTTTCTAAAGTGAAGACGTAACATTTATATTTTTTTCAAATCTCATTTTTCTTTTTATAAATGTCAACTTAATATCATTTTTTTTACTGAGTTTTAAGCATCTGCAATTGATTGTTCCGACTAGTTAACATACTTTTTTACTTTACATTGTATACTTTGTGTTTAAAATCATTATTTAATTTTATTTTTATTTTCTTTGAAAATTTAATTTCTAATGTTATATTTTGAAAATTTCATTGTTTCATCGTAATATTTTTTTTATATTTTTCATTTTATTCTTTGGCAAATCATCAAATTTATTTTTTATACTATTTTTTGTTTTTTGGTAAGTTTTTTTGCATTAACTTTGGTTATTTTTTTTATTTTTATATTTTTTTAATTTTTTCTTTTAATTGGTTTAATTTGTAATTCTACTAACTTTAGTTTACATTAATACTTTATAACGATAGTGGTAGAATTTTTTAGTTTTATTTAATTTGTGTAAATTTGGTTTTTTTTTTATGTTTTTTTAATCTTTAAGTTTTATTAAAATTTTTAGTTTTTTTATTTATTTTGTTTTATTTGTTAATTTAAATTAATTTTTAATTTTTAACTTTTAATTTTTTTTTTTTTTGTTTATTAAGTTGTTTATTATATAAATTTTATTTAGCATTTATGGTTTCTTTTTAATTTTTTAATTTTTTTTTAATTTTATTTTTTTTTTCTATTTTTTTTTTTATTTTATTTTTATTCTCTAAACTTTTTGTTTTACTAAAAACAGTTTAGACTTTCATGTTCTATAACGTTAAAATTACTTGTGTGTTGGTGTGTGTGTGTGGTGTGGTGTGTGTGTGTGGTTTGTTTTTCATTGTGTGTGTGTGTATGTCATTTATTTCTTAGTTATATGTTGTTAGAGATATGCCTCGAAAAAAAAAGTTTGGACTAGGTTACGTTTGTGTAATGTTAGTTACTTACTGTTGTTAGTGAGGAATCATGTAATGTCGACGCTTATTTCATTTTAAGGATAGTTCTGTCAGTTTTGTCGACTTACCATTATTCTTAGTTCAGATGATGCTTAGTAATCTTTATTAATCAATGTGAAAACATTGTTACGTTAGAGTATATTCAATGATCAGTATGTGTTATGATTTAATTACACATGGTTGTGGTAAATTTTGTTAAATGTACGCTATGTTAATGAAAAAATCATCCAATGATATGTTGGAAAGGTGTGATAGCTTTACCGCTTTAGTCATGCTATGTAGTTACTCACTGCTGATTAAGTGTGGAACTTTGTTAACGTTTACAGTTATTCGTGCTTAAGTCTGTGTTTTTGCAGTGTTAGTTTGTCTTTGTAAATTATTTCTTAGTCAATTGATTGCAAGTAATCTTATTAATTGGTGAAAACTTTGTACTTAGATATATTCGCTGATCAGTGTGTATTTATAAAGAATTTGTTTTTTTATGTTATTTTTATCCAAAAATGATCCTCGAAATGTGACTTGAATCCAATAAATATTCAATTGATTTCCACAACTGGACTGGAAGAGGTGTTGATGTGGTGGATGATGGTTTTCTTTGATTGAGTGATTTACTGCTTTGGTATGTAAAAACATGACAATTTTAATGTAAAAATTTGACCTTAATCAGAATAGATCAATTAAGATCACAGATGGTTCAGGAGGACGGAAGGTTGGATAGGGTTTGATTTATGATTTACGCTTTAGGTATGTTTAAAAACGTAAGATTTGCTACTTATAAAACATAAAAAAGTGTAAGAAATTTTATTTATTTATTTATTATTAATTTTTTTATTTTTTTCTTGATTGTTCTGAAACCATTATTTTCGAAATCTACAGCATCCGAATAACATAATAAAGACGACCAATATTGAATCCATTACACCAAAGCAATTTATATAACTAAGCATTCACCGGCATCCAGCACGGTGCCACTATTCAACTCTGAATCCTCCTCATTCCTCATGCTTCTCCTTCCTCCTTTCCTGCCTGCCCTTTCCTTCCTCCTTTCCTCCTCCTATCTTCCTTTCTTCTTCTTCTTCCTCCGTTGTGCATTCCATGCATTTCTGCTTTTGTTGTTTTTTTTTTTTTTTTCCAACGGACTCCGAGTCCGAATCCGACTCATCCTCCTCCTCATTCTTCTTCCTTCTTCCTCCTTCCTTCTTCCTCGTGTTTTTTGCATTCCATTGCATTCTCTCTTCTTTTTTTTTTCAAACTGGGGACTCCCCCTCCGGTGGGGTCCCTGGACGCCGAAGCTGAATCCGTTTCCAACTCCGTCTCCGTCTGCCGACTCCAACTCCTTCAACCTTTCTCCAAGTTTCAGTCCTACATCAAATTTTAATTTTTTTTTTGTGGGGCAGCGTCTCCCCCCTTACGGGGGATGCAGATAAAGAAACGTAATCTCGTCTCCGACGGGATTACGTCATCATATAGCTGTCGCATTGCCAAATTTCATTCCTACGTTAAGCCTAACATGGTTTTCAGGACGAATTTGACCTTGGCGCTAAGGGGGCAGCACCCCCTTAGGGGTGACCTAGGGTCACCAAAACTCGTCTGTGATCAGTTTATTACACACAATGAACATATACCAAGTTTGAAGGCGATAGCTCTATTCATTTCATATTCGAAAAAAAAAGTGGGTGCGGACTGGGTACCACTACAGCATAATCGAATGTAATTATGGTAATTATTTTTCATTACATTGTTCTGTGCTAAATGCCAACCAGAGCAAGTAGAAAGACGATTTAAAGATCGATTTAGGGGTAATCGATCACGATAAATCGATTGGAACCATCAAAAATGATCTATCGATCATTTAAAACCTTCTAGGAACCAAAAAAGCCCCTTTTGAGGGGCTCCGCCCCCTTTTGGGGCTAAAACCCTTGAGTTCAGGCTCAGAACCTCGGAAGTCGGTCTTCCAGACCTTAAATTCGGTCTCTCGCCGACCTAAAAAACCCTAGGTGACGTATCAAACGTCAAAAATCTGATTTGAAATGAGGAAATTTCGCAAGTCAGCTGCGCGACATGACTGGGAATTCCAAAAAACTCTTCCGAAATGGTTTTCCAAGTCTTTGCCTTCACGTTGCAGGCTGCCAATGGGAAAAATCCCCAAAATCCTCCGGAGTTGGGGATCTTGACCTGAATTATGGACAGAATGCTAAAAAAAGTAGCTAAAAATCAAGGCCAAAATGCTAAAAAAGGACAAATTTAACGGATTAGGTTGCCCTTTTAGGAACCAAAAAGCCCATCTGGGGCTCTGCCCTATTTTGGGAGGCTAACCTCCGGCTAAAGGAATACCATAGGAAAACCACAAAGATGGTAGGAGTGCGGGTTCTCTCGGCAGTTTGCGGTAGTTTCCAACCCTATACTACTTATTTATATATATACTAGAGATATATATATATTATATATAATATATATATATATATAATATATATATAATTATATATATAATATATTATATATATATATATATATATAACTATATAAATATATATATATATATAAATAATATATATTAATATTTAATGATATATAATAAAATATATTTCACATATATAGGATAATTTATATAATTAATATATATATATATATATATATATATATATAAATATATAATATATATATATGATATATAGATAAAATTGACTTTTAGCATGTATGCTATTTAAATAATGTGTGATTATTCCCTCTATAGACAAAAGTTTTTTTTTAATCTTGACATTTTTTGGACCAAACTTTAAATGACATTACATTACAACCAATTCCGAAAACTCCTCGGCAACAATTGGCTAATAAAGCCAAATTGAACATATTATATATATAAATTGCTAACATTCTGAACTCTGACATCTTTTTGTAGCGAATTACTCAAAGAAAAAACAATCAGAAAGAAAAGAAAGATGAGGAAAAAGAAAAATTTATAATGATAAACATGTATTTTTCATACGATCAAGAGCCATAGAAAGTGGTGTGCGTCTGTATACTTGGCGTGCGACTGCGTGCGTGCGCGTGGAAGAGAAGAGAAAGATAGAGAGAGAGAGAGAGAGATCTGACAAGGGAGAGAGAGAAGATGAGAGAGAGAGAGAGACTGAGAGAGAGAAGGAGAGAGAGAGAGAGCAATAAAAAGGGCTTCATATGAAATATAGTATTCAAATTTGGTAAAAGTATTCACAAATTTTTGATATCGCTAAAATAAACATGAGTAATAACATTAAAATTATATATAATATATAATATATATATATATATATATTATATTATATATATATAATAATATATATATAATATATAATATAATAATATATATATATATTATTATATATAATATATAACGTCTACCCCAGGAAGACCACGACCTGTCAGTTGGACCCATCGAGAAAGGTCCTTGTGGGTATCACGGGCCTAACGACCATTCCGCTGGCTGGCCAGCCTTCGCGGATGCCGGGAAGCGTTTCCCATTAGTAGCCAAGGCACACGACCAATGTTCGCTTTCTTCGTAACTTACTGAAGACGGAAGCTAGAGTTTATAGAGAATAAGCTTCACATTCCCTTTGCTCACCCAGTCTCGAAAACCTGGCCCTCTCGCTTGTGCCACTGAGCTAGGAGCGCTCTTATTATACTATATATATATATATATTAATATATATAATTATTATATATATAATATATATAATATAATATATAAATATATATACATATAAGATATAAATATATATATATTATATATATATATATATATAATCACTGGCGGTCTTTCGGAGGAGACAAGAGAGGCAGTGCCTTCCATATAATTTGAGAGTAGAGTTAACCTCTATTGTTCATCTTTTTCAATAATATATATTCATCTTTTATTTTATTATATAAAAAAATAAAATATTTCTCAGTAATTCGTTTCAAACTATACATGCTAACGTTAAACAACAAAAAAATATTTGAATTGGACGTTTTATAACGATTACTAAATACAAAACTCAAAGTTAACACGAGTGAAATAAAAGAAGGCAGATTAAAATATTCTGCCTCTTTTGGGCGGAGATTCAAATAATACGCGGCATTCTATTTTCAAGAAGTGTTATGACGTGCACAATATCGAGAGAGTAAACAGCTTGAAGGAGGCATAGCGATGAAGTCGGAATTCCGTTAGTAGAAAGCCTCATAAGAAAAGTTTATTCTTTAAAAATTATATATAATAATATATATATATATATATAATATATATATATATATATATATATATATACTATATATTATGTATATATTATAGAACATAGATAGTTTAGCTGGAATAAGTATATATATATATATATATATATATATATTATATATAGATATATAAATATATATATATATATATTATATGATATTATATAAATACTGACTGCTATTAGAAAGCTCTAATTGGGAATACTTTAATATAATATCTTCGATTATTGCTTTATTCCGTGAGCCCAAAAAATTGATAAAAAAGTTGTCTGGAGGACCGATGAGCATTTAACAAGTCGAATTGGAATGAAAAAGAAAAGAACCGTTATTGAATTTTATCGACATTTCTTTATATTTATGCAAACGTCTAGACTTCTCTATGAACTTCTAAAAGTCTATTTCATCTTTACTTTTTTTTATATTTTTTTGTATTTTTATGTCCACTCTGCTTAAATACCTGTCTTTCATTATATATATATATATATATATATATATTATATATATATATATATATATATATATATATATATATATATATATAATATATATATATATATTTTATATATATATATATATATATATATATATATATTTATAAATATAATATATATAAGTGGGTATTCAGTGAGTTAAAGGTAGCACCAGCCTCCACTGAACAACCAAACACCTTTCCCAACCACAACTACTCCTAACGCGTACACGACCGGGTACTTGGTAGTAGCTGTGGTTAGGCCAAGAGGATAAAAGTCGTAAAATTTAATGCAATACTTAGAAGATGAAGCCACGCTCACCTTCTTGGTATGATTGTAATAAATAAAAAATAAATATAATATATTGTAAACGGTGTTTTACAATATAAAATATAATAATGAAAAATGAATGGTTGTTAGCTCTCTCCAATTATGTTATAAAAATTTGAAAATAAAATTGATTCCTAACATAGAACGCCAGAAAAAGGAACTGTCTCCTTTTATGAATGATAGCTGTAATATCATTTACGAGAAATGACCCTCGAGATATTGTATGAAAGAACTTTTAATTCAATTTCTGTTTTACCCTCGAGATATTAAGATGTACAATCTAAGACGCAACGAAAAAGTTTAATTGCTCTCTAAATTATAAATTTAGAATTATAATGATAAAACAAAAAGCCTGTACTTTGGTTATGAGGTTCCCCCCTCCCTACTATAATAAAATCATCATTATGGCTATTTTTTTTTACCACAATGTTTACAAGGATCAAGAGATATTGTACAACTGTTTTCATCATGATTTTTACCTGTACATTTTTTTGCAATACCCTAATTCTTTCAGAGACAGTCAGAAGAAAGTAAGAGGCAATACAGATGGAAAAAATAGATTAAGATGTAAAGATGTTTTATTAACATCAACTGAAGTGAAGGTTTTCAGTTAAAATGATTCTACGTGGAGAGAGTAATAGAATGTTGTAGCCAAACTTTAATTTCGTGTCATGCCTTTGACTAATTCCAATATCAAGCAAGGGAATGTTGATCAGGCAGGAATTATCACCAGGGATGAAGAGGAATATATAAGTATATATGATACCCAAACCATCCATATACCTATCCAATCCTTTCTTAAATGTTGCAATAGAGTCGCACTCAACAACCTCCTGTGGTTCGTTACGCACCCCCCTTCC
>JABUQX010016771.1:30000-41752 GCA_015478945.1 Trachelipus rathkii | reverse complement strand
GAACGGATCTGTCTTGCAATTACCAGCATTCGGCACTGGACCCATGTTGTATTGTGGTTATGTTTCTGTTTTTGGCTTTTTAAACGACGCGAGAAAAACAAATCCCGCGTCTTCTTTTAGCTTCTTTCCTTCAATCATACCCCCATTTCTCTCTCTCTCTCTCTCTTCTCTCTCTCCTCTCTCTCTCTCTTCTATACTCTCTTCTCTCTCTCTTCTCTCTCTCTCTCCCATCAATGTGCTTTAAATATTTTGCTCATATTGCGCATTTCCTTTTAAATTTTCTTCAAAACCAATCGAAGAAAATGAAATTTTCAATACACATTTTTAAAACTAGATCACATAATCCGTTATGCCATGGTAATGATGTAAATATCTTATAGAGGGAAAAAATATTTGCGCAGATTTAAAACTATTATATAATATATTATTATATATTATATATATATATATATATATATTATATATAAATTATATATAATATTATTATATATATATATATATAATTATATAGTATTACATAGAAGGGGTCTTATTCAGGAGATAGACATATTGAGCTATGTATTAAGGCATTTTCTTTAATAATTGGTAATGGTATTGCCTTGGTGGAGTTTGCATATTGAGACTTTATAACGGGAATACATTCCCTTTGGTCCGGGTTAAAACTTTACCTCACACCTAGGTTCAACAAATCGAAACCATTTTGTAAAGGTAAACTAGTCAACTCAAAGTTCGGACTCTAAAAGAAGTGGCACAAAAATGGTGAACAAAAATCTTCACAAGCGAAGGGTACCTTTCTTCTTCTTCGATATATAAACAGCTTTAAAGTTAAAAAGTCCTTGTCTAAATGTGTTTTTTTGAAAATTTTGTGAAAAGTTCGAGGGTTCGAAACATCTGTCTCCTATTTAGATCAATTGTGTCACACACACACACATACCGATATTGAACTTGACCTGGGCCTCGAAAGTATGTACCGTCCTGTGAATCTGTGCTTGTAAGAATAGATGAAAATCCTGTATTACAGTGAGTTCCTCTTATTCTCTCCCGCACTGTGGTTTTTATTCCTGAAAAAGTTCGAAGGAGAGTATAATTCTCTTCTGAAATAGAGGACTATGCAAACATTGAAAAACTCCCATGGTATGATAGATTATTATTCCTAAAATCAGTGCAGTCTAACCATTATGCCGCGCTGGCAGTTGTTCAAAGGGTCAAGAAACTTCTTGAAGTACAAGGACTTACTGCAGCGTACGGCAAAAATTTTCGACAATATAACGAAGAGTGTATTATCGAACCAATACATGTGGAGTATAAAGATATTCATAAGTTCATATGGATCCCGCACCTTCCGGTGGTTAAAACACAAGAACAATTGACCAGCAAGTTCAGGCCTGTATTCAATTGCAGTCTCAATGTGGGAGACGGCCCTTCGCTCAACCAGGCGTCGTACTCTGGAGTTGATCTTCTTGCATCATTGTTTAGGCTGATCCTACAATTTCCAACGACCAGTTTTGTGGTAATTGTGGATATAGTTAAAGCTTTCCTGCAGATTGAGGAAAACCGCAATCGTTTTTTCTTCTTTTGGGAGGAAGCTGGGGAGCTTCGTATGTTTCAATATACAACCATTATTTTTGGATTGGTTTTCAGCCCCTACGTGTTAGGAGCTGTCATACAACATCACACTCGTCAGTATCCATAAGATCTTTGTTCCTCTCTTTTAATGAATAATTTATACATGGAAATTTCCTTTAGACTAATTTCTCTCAAGAGTCGCTCCAAGAAATTTTCCATCTCGCCACTTCTCAAATGAAGGAAGGTGGGTTCGACCTTTGTTCTTGGAACTCAAATAGTTCGGAACTCATGGATCTATTTGTGGAGGAAGAAAAAATTTCGTAACATCGACTCTCTGAAGAAAGAGTACTCGGGTATTTCTTTTGATATTTCGTCCGATTCACTTCGACTGAGTGACTTCTTTCTCGGCAGTGTCATTTCAAAGAGGCAGTTTTTAAGTGAAATAGCTAAAGTATTTGACCCCCTCTCCTTGTTCTTACCCGTTACCATTCGAGGCCGTCTCTTTATGAAGAAGACGTGGGAACATGAAATAGGGTGGGATGATGAAATAGACCAGGATATGAAAAGCTACTGGGAAAAGCTCCGCCTCGACTTGAATTCCTTAAAAGAAGTGACATTTCCTAGGTCTTGTTTGGTCTAAAGATTCCGAATTGTCCATGAATATTTTTTGTGACCCAAGCACAACTTATTATGGATTTGTTGTATATATTTCGTTACCCACAAAAGGTCTAAACATTTTATGGTCAAAAGGTAAAGTTGCTCCTGCAAATGGAAGAACCTTGCCAAGTCTCGAGCTTCTTATAGTATTTTTGGCTCTCAAGTGCTTACTGCAAAGTTTGAGCAATTTTCGAACGCTGTAAATTTTAGAGCATTAAATATCTTCTCTGATTCGAAAATCACCATCGCCTGGATCCGAAATGGAGAGAAAAAGAACAAAATCATTTTCGTCAGGAGCAGAATTTAAGACATCCAACGGATGACTTCTTCTTTGCAACAAGAGCAATCCCTACCGCCAAAGTATCACTTTGTCAGATCGGAAGACAATCCCGCCGACTTTCTGACTAGAAGAATTTCCTTGAGGATTTTAAGAAAAAGTACGAATTCTGATCAAAGGGTCCTGAATAGCTCCCTAATGATCCAACTTATTGGCCCAAGTCTGACCAGGAAAATGCGAATATTGGAATACTGTATACTGGTTTTGTAGTCGTGGAGAAAACCAAAAATCCTCCTGTCCTAAACTTTTCGAAGTTTTCCAGTTTCAATATCCTCATTCGAGTATGCTCCCTTCTTTTTGAGTTTGCTGCTTTAACAAGAGGAATCACTATTGACCAAACCTTTAAGTCTCGTTTGCACTGCCTCAGAATTATGCAGCAAAAGTCATCCTCAATAGAATTGGAGTTTTTAGAAAAAGTCAGAGAAGATTCTTCGTTACAAATTCGCCACCAGATCTGGTTAAAAACCTTAATCTGCTTCAGGCAATAACAGGCTTTTAAAAAGCAAGGGTCGTCTTTCTAGGTCAAATTACTATGAATATGACGTCTTAAATCCTATATTACTTGGGAAATGACACCATCTTACATTCCTCTTTGTACGAAACTCCCATTATGAATGTAAGCACCTCGGTATACAGGCCACTCTCACTCACCTCAGACTTAGAGGGTACTGGATTACTTCAGCGCGTTCTATGATAAAAAGAGTTCTTTCAGAGTGTATTGTTTGTAAAAAAAAAATAACAGCTTTCCTACCAATACCATCGCTTTAAGAAATTTTTTCGTGCTCAAGTAGAACTATTTTGACCCTTCCAGCATGTTGGTATAGATTTCACGAAACACTGATGGGTAAAGTTCAAAGGTTCAACACAGGCCCAGAAAATGTTTATTCTCGTATACACTTGTTTAAACATTCGAGCCATCTTCATCTTGATCTATTCCGATATAGTTCTTCGTTCAATCCTTTATACAGTTATTCCAAAGATTTGTCAATCGTTTTGGAGTCCCTGATTTCTTGTACAGCGACAATGCTCGTTCCTTCGTCTAGGAAGCAGATGCCATAGAATCGGTTGTGGTGTCTGAGAATGGTAAAGATTTAATCCGAAAGAACCAAATCAAACACCGACGTATTCCCTTGTACAGCCCATGGGTAGGAACCTTATGGGAACGGCTTATTAGAAGAGTCAAGAGTTGCTTGTTTAAGACCATCAGTCGATCTGCTCTTGAGTTCTACGAGTTCATTAACATCCTTATAGACATATCGGATTCAATCAATTCCCTCCCACTTACGTATACATCCGGTGAAAATGACATCATCCTATTAACTCCGAATTATTTTCTTAAACCGCATGCAAAAACGAGCATGGCCTTGCCAGGCGCTGGTTCAAGCAACCCGTTCTGGAAAACGCCTGCTTCTTCGAGGAATGTTTTTAAATTTCTTCAGAAAGCATCTGAAAGATTCGAAGATCTTAGAACCAGGTGGTATGGAGAGCACCTTTTAAGTTTTCGAGAGTCGAATCGTGATCTTTACCAGACTAAATGGGATAACCTTGTTAAACCCAATAATGCTGTCCTTATCAAAAGTCCAGGGAAAGAGCGGCCATACTGGCAAATGGGAGTGTTCATGAGTTTGATTCACGGAGATGACGGAAAAGTTCGTTCCGTGTTTGTTCTTACTCCTGGAGGACAGGCCAACCCCTATCCTATTAAACACCTGTTCCCGTTAGAGTTATTTTTAACTCATAGCGGAAATCGTCCATCGACGGAGAGTTTGAGTAGCCAACAACCACATGTTTCTAATCTAATTCCTTCTTCCTCAGCTCCTGCTACCATACCGACGATCATTTCTACCCGTCCAAAAAGAAGGGTTGCAATTCAAACAAGGAATCAGTTTGTTTAGGAAGATTTCTCCGAGGAATCTGAATAGTTTTTCGAAATTGAGATAAATGACTCCTATGAATATGGTAGGAGCCATCTCGCCCTGGGAGGATATTAAAATTACATTCGCAAATCATTAAAATACATTTACAAAAGCAGGAAGTGAGTTATTTTTGGATATTTATTACAAATGAACCACTTTTTAATTTGTAAGGTTAAGGTTATCAAGCTGCACGACGATTTGATCGATACAGTATGTCAAAATCGTTGATCGAAAATGATCGCTTTTTTAGTTGACATTTTTCTTTTCGTCTAAGCAAGTTGTCTAAATTTGTCGATTGAATAAGGTTGATTAAAATCTGTCATTAAAAACCAGATGCCAGTTAAAAGCTTTGTTTGTAATCGAATTTGTTCGATTCTTTGATAAACGTAATTTGTGACTCTTTTGATGTGCTAATCTTTTATCTTATTATCCATTGTTGCTGATATACGCTAAAGTGCATTTTTTTAGCGGAGATTGTTACCTTCTTTGAAATCTTGAAGAAAATCTACTCAACTTAGGAAGAAATTTAGTACAATAAATGCTACAAGAATAACCCTTCGATACTTTGGATTCACATCACCTGGAGTTCAACTTGGAAGACCCACCGTTTTTCCAACGAAACAAAATGAGAAATTGCTGCATAGCAATTAAGGTTAGTTTCTTAACTTTTTCTTTGCATTTTGAAAGGGGGTTCATTTGTATATATATTATTACTATTTATTTACATACATTTGGAGTTTTTTTGTTTAAAGATTACACTTCCATTAAGCAAAATATCTCTGGATCTCATTTGATTAGGTTATGGTTTGTCTTACTATAGGTAACAAAATTTTATACCTAAGCGTAAACTAAATAATAAGAGTTACAATACGAAAATTCTAAATTATATTTAATTAATATATATATATATATATATATATATACTAATATATATATAATAATATATATAATATATATATATATATTAATATATATATATTATTAAATTAAAATTATATTATTTTAAAATAATATTTAATATATATAATATATAATATATATATATATATATATATAATATAGTATATAAGTGTTTTTAAATTTTTATTTTTCATTATATTTGTTCATTTTAATTGAATTTCAAATTCGAAATGTTTTTAAAAGTCTTCTTCTCCTAAAAGCTGAAGCTAAAACAATCCTAAATTTCGAGTTACCAAATTTAAATTATATATTTTGAAGGAAAAAAAAAAAAAGTTAAATCCTTTATAATCCATTTATTAGTTGAACAAAGTCTTTAAAATTGAGCTAAATTTTATTGTATATCACTTCACTGCTTCATTCTTTATTTTTTTTACTTTGATTTCTATATTAATATTATAATATATATATATATATATAATTATTATATAGATATATTATATATATATATAAATATATATATATATTAATATATATATATAATATATATATAACTACCGATATATAATATATATATATATATATATATATATATTATATATAATATATATATATTAATATATATATATAATAATATATATATATAAATATTAATATATATAAATATATATATATATATATATTTAATATGATATATTATATATATATTATATATGTTTCATATATATTTCATATTTCATATTATATAAACTATTTTAATATACGATTTCTCTATTAAATATAAATATGAACATGAAACCATATAATACTTCATGGGCTCAAAGGAGGAAAACGTCCCTTTAGAAGCCTTTCTTGTCTATGTATTTATTCTTATATTTAAATTACTTTTATTATAATGATAAGTATTCATAATGATAATACACTATGAACGAAAAAGAATTTTTATGTTATATTATTATTATTATTATTATCAATTATTATTATTATTAGTAGTAGTTAATGTAGTAGTAGTTAGTAGTTGTAGTAGTAGTAGTAGCAGTAGTAGTAGTAGTAAACAAAACAATTGTTAAATTTTGTTTTTAACGCACAACCGCAACCACAACCGCAACCACAACCGCGGTTGTTGAAAAAATTTAGGAACCGCAAAATAACCGAAACCGCGGTCAGGCAAAAATTCAGCTTCGCTTCCAAAAAAATTTAATATTATAATTATATATATATATATATATATATATTAATTACTATATATAATTTAATATAATTATATTATATATATATTAAATATATATATATATATTTTATAAGTATTATATAATATAATATATATATTATATATATATATATATATATATAATGTAGTAATATAGGCTTAGTGAGAAGTTTACAATGTATATACTATATCATATCATAGCACTCATAGTATACTACGACCACTCACCCGTATAAGTATATATATTACCTACTACTATCTGACTAATACCTATTAAAGTTAAAATAATAGCGTAAACTATATATATATCATATATATATATATATATATATACTCATATTAGCTATAATATATTATATAAATATCCTATAAATAAGAACCTATATACTATATATTATATATTTAGTATATATATTATATAAGATAAATAGTAATATATATAGGTCTATATATAGTCATATATATATATATATATATATATGATAGTGTAAATAAAGTGGAAACATCAAGAATACTGAACAATGAGGAAGATTTTATTAACTTGTTTCTTGAGTTGATAGGAATATTGTGATGTATAGGAAGATGAAGGAAATAATTTTTACTTCATTATCAATACCCTTGTTTTTTTTTATTTAGCTGCATATACAAGAAAGGTTGGAAAGTCATTAAACTCCAAGGTTGGTTCTCTATCGTCAGGTATTTAGGTTGATTTTAGAAAATGCAATGAATAAATCAAAGAAATGTTATTGAAATTACATTGAATATCGAAAAATGCGAAAACTTAAAGGTTATAAAAGAAGTGCTGAAATTATTGATAGATAGAATCATGAGGAATACCACTATTCCTATATAAGATGAAAGAAGATAAAATAAATATCGAATCTAAACTCTTCAGGAAACCAAGAATAAGCAAAGTCAGAAGTACAGATTTTGTGAAATAAAGGAAAAAATATCTTCAAGACAGTACAACTTTCCAATGATGAGACAATAGAGTTTGGAAATCCAGGAAGAAATAAAGGTATTTGTAATAAATAACATGAAAAAGAAGATGATGGTGTAAGAATATCATCTGGAACGTTACATACAAAAGTGTAATTAAGTATGCAGAGATGATGCCAAACATCAGGGAGAACCATTATAAAGTGGGAAATAAGGTAGAAGCAAAGTTGGAGGAGATGGTTATAGTAAAATACCTTAATGAACTTTAGAAAAAATATTCCAAATTCATATTTACATATTTATTTATCTATTAATTTATTTATTTATTTATTTCACAGAGAAGCGAGTTTTTGATCCTTTTGCGTTAGGTAAGGGTCTGGGTGGGTTTACTTTCTTTTTGTTTTTTGTTTATCTTTTTGTTTTATGTTTGCTCCCTCCTTTTGAAAAGGACCATGCCCGTGAGTGGATGGCATCGTAAATATATATATATATATAATATATATATATATATATATATATATATATATATATATATATATATATATATAATATTAATATATTATACATAATATTTTATATATATATATTTTTAATATATTTATATAATATATATATAATAATTAAATATATATATATATATATATATATATAAATATATATATTATATATAATTATATATATATATTTTTAAAGGATTAGATTGATTTCCTTTAGTCTTTTGAATTTTCAATGCTTCAATTTTTTGTTAATTTAAACTTAAATATTTCTTCTGAATTTTAATTAGATAAAAAACATTTTTTTTATAAAATAGATTGTGAAATTTTAATCAGAAATTTCAGAATCGTTTTATTTAAACCAAAATTAATAAAATATAACTTTTTATTATTACATGCTTATTTAACCCTTTTCATAAACCAATAACGTAATTTCAAAACTACAGAAAAGTTTGTTGCTAAGCTCCAATAATGAACATGAATATTTAAATATATGCAGAAATTTGGATTTGCTTGATCCTTACCTTACGAGAATCTTCGATAATTTAAAATAGATCAATTGCAAAACGGTAAAGGCGCGTGTAAGTTTTATCATGTGTGAGTCATTTCTTCAAAGCAAGTGTAAATAAAATAAAGCGAAATTTACATGAATGTCAATGTTGCATATTGCAATCATTTAAGAAGCAACTGACACTTTAATACCAGCTTCTACTCCTTATTTTGCATTTGTTATTGAATTATAAACGAAGCGAGCGAAAATGCAAAGCCTTTCCTTGTAAATAACCATTTAAAAGATTCTTCAAATAAATGTTCGCAAAGAATTGCAATTTTCAAAGCAGAAAATGACTTTGGGCAAATGTCTTGTAAGATGGATCAAGACGGATACAAAACGAATGGCTTCAATATATAAATTTACATAAGAAAACTAATAAATTGTGTTGAAGTTCTTATACATACACACTCATATATACATACGCACTATATATATATATATATATATATATATATACATATATATATAGTATATATATATATATAATATTATATATATATATTATAATATATATATATATAATATATATATATATATATATTTCTTTCCTTTTCTTTATCTAACTCTTTTTTTACCCAAGAGTAGGGAGCTGCTACAAGCATCGGGAAAGAAAAGCAGTAGGAGAGTATGACAAATGTCGAAAAGAAAACCCAGCCTTACCGCCCCCTCTTTACCATTAATTAGTAAAAACTCGTCACAGACAGAAAAATTCCACCCTAGAGCTTTCATGGGACCGCGACGGGCCCTCACTAAGGTAAATCGTCAATGTAAGGGTCATTCCTTTGGCGCCCAGGTTGGCCCACAAAACCATGCCCATACAAAACTCCCGCCATTCTTCTCTATATGACCTTTATTCTCGAATCTGCCCAACTCACATTTCTCTCCTTCAGACATTCGTTCACTGACTCAATCCACTTTTCTCTTCGGTCTCCCAGCCGGTCGCCGTTCCCAAACACACTCATCCACTGATACAATCCGCATTAACCAAACCGTAATCATCATCCTTTCCACGTGACCAAACCCATTCTCAACATTCTTCATTTATTCTCTTCATTTTACCCCTTTCTTACACACCACCCACAACTCTTCTAATACGTTCATTCCTCATTTAATTAATTCTTCCACCTTGCATGCCCCTAAGATTGTCCATCTGAACACATGGGAACTTTAGATCTATACTTCTTATTCCAGACCATAGTCTCTATACTATACAATAACACATGTAACAACATACCCTCATGAAAGACTCTAGCGCACTCAAGGCTTAGTCCCTTACATTCACCAACGATTTAATTGCCCCAGCAACCTTCCTGCCATTCACAAACTTTCCTATAAACTATGCATCAATCCGTTCCCCTTCCTCATCAAACACTATACCCTAAATATTTTAAACTCAGACACTTGCTCCAGCTGTCCACCATCTAACATTAACTTTCACACTGAGGACTGTCCATCATCACAAACCGAAACCTACTCTTATCTACGTTACTTTCAACACCCCTTCCTTTGACATTTTTACCCTGCCAAATCTTCTTACCAATTCCTCTCAAAACTCTCTTCAGATTCACCACACAGAACCAAATCATTTACACATATAATAGGTAGGGCACCCCACTCTATCCCCATTTCTCCATTTCATTCTAACCATTTACCCTGCCATCCCCACCCTCGAAATTTCTTTCATAACCCCATTCCATATACATATTGAATAACCAAGGAGAATAACAACACAAACCCTGGTCTCCACTCCGGCTTTAATCCATAAAACCAATCCACCATTGACCATTTATTTCTTACCACGCCCCACTATCGGTTCATACATACTTTTAATTCCATTCTGAACCTAAACCACCATAACACCACTTATATCACTAATACCTGCCATAAAGCTCCCCTATTAACTCTATCATACGCCTGTTGAATCCATTAAACCTAAATATAATTTTTCTTCTTCTCCCTCAATTTCTCAATCATTTGTTTTCAATATAAAAGGATTTGATCCACACATCCTCTACCACTCCTAACGCACCTTGTTCTTCACCCATCAGTCCTTCAGTCCACTCGACGCACTCTTTCGACAAAATACCAGCATATACCTTTCCTACAACACTCAATAAACTTATTCCTTATTAATTTCTAACGTTCCCTTATCTCATTTACCCTTACATAAGGGTACTATTACCGCTCTCCTCCAATCCCCTGGAACTATACCCTCCATAAAACGCTTTATTAACAATTTCCAAATCCAATCAATTACCACTCGCCCCCGCTCTTGATCATTTCACTTGTAATTTCATCTATACCTGCAGATTACCATTCTTTCACTCTCCACTTACCCGCATTACCTCCTCCTTACTAAAACCTCATCCCCAAAAATACCTATTCCTTTCTTTATATATTATATATATATTATATATTTATAATAATATAATATATATATTTATATAATTAATATCTATATATATATATCTATATATTTATATATTATATATATATATACATACTATACCAATCTAAAAAAAAGTTTATTCATAAAATCCCATAAGGTTAAGGCGTTTGACTCGAAAACCAAATAGAAACTCCAAAGGAAAATAAAAAGTAGTTCGTTCCGCGACATAAAAAAACGCCAACGGTGAAGAAAACGAAAAAAATTCCAAGCAAGAGTACGGAGCGAACTACAATAACTGGTACCCTGGAAAAAAGAAGCCGATAACAAGAACAGCAGCTCCCAGCAGAAAGAGAAATTAGATCGAAGAAATAAACCAAATCCAACCCAACATGAAAAACCCACCAATTTAATTTTTGAAACCTCTAGAAGAGTTAACGCTTAATATAATGAGGATAGAAGAGAAGAAAACAAATATATAATATATATATAATATATATTATATATATATTAATACTATATATATATATATATATAATACTAACTATATATATATAGTATATATATATATAATAATATATAGATATATATATATATATATATATATTATATAATATATATATATATCACTGGATTGTTTATATACATTATATATATATATATATATATATATATATATATAATATATAACTATATATATATAATATATTATAATATATATATTATATATATATATATATATATAATTATATATATATATATATATATATATAATATATATATATATATATATATAT
>JABUQX010016771.1:20000-25000 GCA_015478945.1 Trachelipus rathkii | reverse complement strand
TTTATGTTGTTAACCTTTGAGTCGTTAGAGCCGTCAAGGGATATAGGAATGTATTGAGGCGTTTCTGAGACGGAGATATAAAGAAGTTGAGTTTTAAAAGAGTTGAATTTTACAATATTCCTGTGATCTCACCGGGAAATCTCATCCAGATTCGCAAGAATAGAATGGGAAAGTTGTAGACGTGAGGCAATTTTAGATGCAAAAGAGGGAGCAGGTATGAATAAGTGGAAGAATGGAGAGTTGAATCATCGGCGTAAGAGTGAACAGAGTTAGAAGTGCAGCTGAAGAGATCGTTGATGAAAAGTAGGAATAAAGTTAGAGATAAAACAGAACCTTGAGGAACAGCACAACCAACAGAAAAAGAGAAAGAGGTCGCTCCATCAACGAATGTTAATATAGAGCGATCAGAGAAAAAACTTGATAAGAATAAGCAAAAAAAAGGAGGAAACCCAAAGGAAGGAAGCTTAGAGAGCAGTGACGTGTGCCAAACACGATCGAAAACTTTCGATATGTCAAGCGCCACCACACAAGACTCTCCATAGTCCCTAAGGACAGAAGACCATAAGTCAGTGAGATAGGAAAGCATGTCACCAGTTGATCTTGAGCGGTGAAAGCCACACTGATTATCCGAAAGATGGGAATGAGACTCCAGATGATCCAGGAAATGAGCGTTAAGGAGAGTTTCGAAGATTTTAGATAGAATACAGGGGAGAGCTATAGGACGATATCTTTGAAGGATCAGAACAGCTACCCTTTTTCAAGATTGGCTAAACATATGCGAGCATCTAGCATTGAGAAAAGTATTAGTATTAAGGCATAGAGAATAAGGTTAAACAAGGACAGGCCCCAGCTCTTTTGCACATTTCCTCCGAACACGGGAAAGTGTGACATCCGAACCACTATCCTTCCTGATGTTGATAGGTTTCAGGATCTCGTACACCTGATCATGTGTAGTCACAGGTAGGGACATGGTATACCGGAGAGGAGAAGGAGCACAAGGGGATGCCAGAATCGTCGAAGGTGGAACTGGATGAAAAAAAGGAGACCGAAGAGATTCGTCTTTTCAGAAAAAGAGTTAGCTACAGATCCATCAGAGCGAATAAGGGGAGAGAAGTCAGATTTACAAGAGTTGCTATAGGACAGAAATTTTTATCAGTATGAAAACCAAAGAGGTTGACACACTTTTTGGTAGTGAAAGTGAGCTTAGTCTGTCGAATAATATCTCTGCAAAGATTCCTAGCAGAATGAAAATTAGTAGAAAATGGTACGAGAACAAACTTCATCGAACCATGGATTTTGTGGAATAAAAGATTTAGTTGAAGATGGAATGAACCTGCTTTTCCCATCGGTGATCACGGCCCCTACCTTTTCTGCAGAGACTAAAACGTCCTCATATTCAGAACAGGATTCATTCCAAGAATAGTTAGCAAAAAAGAGATGCAATGTCTCCAAATTAGCCTGATTAAAGTGCTAGAAAGTAAGTTTAGGGCATGGTGGAGCTTCTTGAGAGAAGGTTTTATAATTAAGAGCAAAAAGATTGTCCTCACAGTTACTGATAGGAGAGAAAATAGTGTAATTATATCGAGAAGGAGTAGTGGTGAAGCATAAGTCAATCCTATTCATGAATTGTTTTTTTTCGATCTGGGATGTGTGCCAGTTCATTAATCAGTTGTTCCGGATCGTTGAGCATACTGAATGTTTTGTGCCCCTCCCCACCTGCATCAGTATGAGAGGAACCCAACCGCTCAGTGTCGCGTATGTTGAAATCCCCTAAAAAGAAGACCTCTGCATTTAGATGAGAAGAAGTAACAGTCTAATGAGAAGTAGTAAGAAAGTCAAAAATGGGAGTGAAATCTGTTCCATTAGGGGAACAGTAGCAGTATGGTGTGCGTTGAAATCACCAAAATAGAGGACCTATGCATTTGAATGGGAAGAAGTAACAGTCTCATGAGAAGTAGTAAGAAGTCAAAAAGGGCGTGAAAGTCTGCTTCATTAGGGGAGCAGTAGCAGAATCACAAGATAATAGTAGTAATAGGAAGAAAGATTTTAAGATATAAAACATCGAATTTAGGAGATTCAAGGTTCTCGAGACGTGTTACAAGAGTATTAATGTTTATGTAGGCACAGACTCCACCATTCAGTTGGAAATTGTAAAACAAGTTATAGCAGACGATATTAAGTTTATTTAAGAAAGAATCCCTGGCTTCCTGGGTTTTAGACAATAATAAAATGTTAGGTTGAGAGTCAGAGAGGTGGTATTCCATAGATTCATGATTAGCATGAAGGTCAAGGGCGTTAGCAAAGTCAATAGAAAATCCCCACCTGCGACCACCCCTACGTCTTTCCCGTCCAGTCATTCATACTACAACACACGCAAACAAACCTTAAAATCCCCAAGCACAGAACCTAAACAAACAAACTCAGATATTGTGTTGTAACGCTTGTTTGGAAACGATCACGAAGCTCTATCAGACGGAGGAATCTGTCATCTCTCTCGGACGTAGTCCTCCGGCGACCCTGACCATGTCGTCTACGTTTGCTGCCAGTCTCCCTGATCCGACGAAGGATTCAACCGACTATCGATTGGTTTACCCCGAGCTACTGAGCCACCTGTCTTGGAGAATGGTCTACTACCAACAGTGTGATAACTCCTATGGCACGTTCCTCTTCTCTGACGATGTCTTTCCATTGTGACAGTCTTTGTCAAGCTACGACTTTCAGGCATAGGGTTTGTTTCGTTAGTTGGTTGGTGTCTTACCATCTTGTTCTTATATGAACGGACTATCGGGATTTCGAAACTTAGGTATGACCCAAATAAAACCAAACCCTAGCACAACATTTCAAAAAATGAAAGAGTTTTACATTATATTACAGGTGAATTTTTAGCATTAGGGGATGCATCAAATTTGTCTGCAGTTTATTATATATATATTATATATATATATAATATATATATATTATATAATATATATATATATTATATATATATAGATTATATATATATATTATTATATATTTATATTAGTATAGTTATAAAAAAAAAATATATATATATTATTATATATAATATATATATACTATATAATACTATATATATATATATTACGGCCCATTAGGGGGCTCGAGTAGAATTATTTTCATCTTAGGGGTACGCGATCAAAAAAGTTTGGAGACCACTTGGTCTTAAAGTACTGAATTAATTAGTGAAAATGTCAGTTTTTTTGTATTAATCATCATATTAGTTTTTAGCTTGAAGTTATCTTTGTTGTCTTAAGTACTGAATTAATTAGTGAAAATGTCAGTTTTGTCTTATTTCCAAAGTTAATTTTAGATGTAAGTCATGTGCAGTATATGTTTCACAACACCAACAATTTCTGGGGCTTCCTAACATTACAAGCTTTCTCTCTTTCTCTCTCTCTTATCTCTCTCTCTCCTACAATATATATATATATATATATATAACTATATATATCATAATAGTATATATATATAATATATATATATAGATATATATATATATATATCTATATAATTATAATATATATATATATATATATATATATATATATATATATATAACAGTGTCGTACTATTGTTTTCACATGTGTAGGCAAAATATATATATATATATATATTATATAATATATATATTATATATATATTATACTATATATAATATATATATATATATATATATATATATATATAATATATATATATATATATATAATATATATATATATGTATATATATACAGTATAAAATAATATAATATATTATATATAAATATATAATATATTATATATATAATATGATATATAATAATATATTATAATATATATATTAATATATAAGTAATATATATATATATATATATTTTACCGTTTTCGTGGATTTTGCCGCTTAAAAAACACTGGTGATATATTACTTGTATTGAAGCTTCAGTTTTCTCTCTTTTTGTAGAAAGTACCGCATTGCTTCATCATACAGAATTTCTTTTTCGCATAATGAGACTAGTAGCTCTTTTTCAATTGACATCCTTGCCAAATCATTTAATCTTTCATCGCTCATCGTGGTTCTTAGATAAGATTTAATTCTTTTAAGGCAAGAAAAAGATCTCTCAACACTGCTGGAGGTTACAGAAAGAGTTGACATCAATGTAGCTAGACGAAACACCTGATCAAATGAACTACTGATATCAAGTTCTTTAATTTTTTTAAGGAGAATATTTTGGCTTACATTTAGCTCATCGCTATTCCATAAAACTTTTAGTTCACTACACAGCTTTTCTTTTTCAAAAATGGGGTAACTCTCTATTAATGAATTTATAAGAATATTCGGAAATCGTCGCCTATAGTTTATGAATTCATTATTATCTAAAAGTGCAAAGAAATTCAATTTGTCAAAATCGTTAAATCTGCTTTCTATTTGTGTAGTAACATGGTCCAGAACACTATAAAACAAGCCTTTCCATTTATTCTTGTCATAACCTCTCTTATCTTTTGGCTCGCCGCAAATTTTAACAGCTCTTTCGTAAACAGAGCCAAAAGCTTCATCTGACCTAAGGTTAGATAATTTTACAGATACTTCCATTATATATTTATTTGCTGTAGGTATGTTTGAGTGCTTTGCTTGGAGAATACTAAATAAAAATCCACATATATCAAAAATTCGACTATAAACACACAATAAAAATACGAACGAAAATTCCGAAAGTATATATTTTAAGCCATTTGCAAGCGTAACTGCTTCATAGTCGTTATGCCATTCAGATACGGCATCAAAAACTTTGATAAGAACTTCGTACAATTCTAAAATTACACTAACCGCGCGCTCTTTGAAATTCCATCGAGTTTCTGATGGAGCAATAGGTTTTTTAAAGTTTCCGCCCAGATTTGATTTCTTATAAGTTTCCTGTAATAATGTCATCCGTTTGGGCGATTTACTAAAAAACGCATGAAATGAATTCAAATGAGAAAAAAATCGCTTTACTTCAGGTA